>JAUMHM010085288.1:0-11723 GCA_032362435.1 Melikaiella ostensackeni
TATATTGACCCCCTCCTACTTTAGCCCCCCCCCACTCCACTTTAACCTTGCTTATATCAACACCATCCTATTTCAGTTCATCCTACTCTAGCCCCCTCTACTTTACCCTTAATCATATACCCCCTCCCCCTCCACCCTACTTTGGAATCTCCTACAGAAAGTAGTATCTACGTTTGCCCCTCTACTCTATCCTCGCTCATATCAAACCCCTTCTACTCCAGCTCCGCCTATAGCAAGCAACTCGACGTGTTGAAAGGAATTCTACGGAATTTAGTACAATTCTAAGAAAATAAAAAAAAATTCTTTGGGATTTAATGGGGTTAGATAAATTTCAATGATATTCAGACTCACTCAAATGGATTCGAAGGAATTTTTTATGGTATTCCACGGAATTCGATGAAATGCAATGGATTTCCGTAGAATTCTATAGATTCTATTTTGACGGATTTGAAAGGAATTCGACAGAATTCAATACATTTCCAGGGAAATTAAAACAATTTTATGGGATTTCAGTTTCAATGGAGTAAAATAAATTTGAATGAAATTTGAACTTAGTCTATAGAACTCGAAAGAGTTCAATGGCATTTGAGAAAATTCAATGGATTTCAGTGGATTAAAAAAGAATTTAATGAAATTCACAGAATTCTAGGACACACAACGAAATTCAATGAAAATCGATAGCATTTAATGAATTCAAATGATTCTTAAGGAACTCAATAGAATTCAATATAATTGGACATAATTAAATGGATCTTAAGGGAATTCATTTGAATTGAAGATCAATTTATCAAACGAAAATTCGAGGAAATTTCAAATTAGGGCACATGGAATTCCATAGAATCCAATGCCATTACCGTAAATGAAAGAAACTCGAACGAATTTAATGGAATTCGAGTAAATTCAACTATATTTAACGAATTTTAAAGGAATTCAATAGAATTTAATTGTATTCAACCAGATTCAAGAAAATGAAGTTGAGTTGGAAAGAATTCAATGAATAGAATGCATTCAGAAGAACTCAATCAAATTTAATGGTGTTCAACGGAGTTCAATTCAATTCGAAGCACTTGATTGAAATTTGAGGGATTTTAACAGAATCGAACAGTATTCAAACAAATTCGAAAAAATTAGGTGGAATTAATCGGAATACGAAGAAACTCTAATCAATTTAACAGTTTTAAATGTAATTAAGAAAAATTCAATCAAATTTGACAGAAGTTAATAGAATTTAATTAAAAATTACGAAATTAATTCAAGAATATTGGGAAGAATTCAGTGGAAAGAATAAAATAGAATTTAATGAAATTCGAGGAATTCAACGATATTGAACGGTATTCAAAGAAATTCGAGGAAATTAGGTGGAATTTATGGATATACGAGGGAATTCTAATCAATTTAACAGTCTTAAACAAAATTAAGGGAAATTTAAGCAAATTCGTAAGAAAGAAGTGGAATTCAATTAAATTTAATTACAAAGTTAATTCAACAGAATTTGAAAGAATTCAGTGAAAAGAATGAAATAGAATTTAATGGAATGTAAATGCATTTAATAGAATTCAATGCAGTATTCGTTAATTGTAAACAATAAACTGTAACTCTATGGAATTTCGCGAAATTCAACGGAATTCCAGAGAGTGCAATGAAAATTAAATGTGACCAATAGAATTGGCTGGGATTCAATGAAATACAGCGATATTCAATGGGATTTAATGGATTTTAATCAAATTCGACTATATTCAACAGAATTAATAAGAAGTCAATGAAATTTGATGAAATTGGAAGGAATTGATATGAATTCTATAGAGTCTGATAGATATCAAGGGAATTCAATGAAATACAACAGTATTCAATAAAGTTTGATGGTTTTTAATCAAATTCGGCTAAGTTCAACAGAATTTATTAGACATCGAGTAAGTTCAACAGAATTAACTGAATATCAATGGTGATTAATGAAATTAGAACGAACTGGAGGAAATTTTTTGGAATCCAATTGATTCAAAGAAAATTCTATGAAAAACAACAGTATTCAATAAAATTTTAAAAAATTTAATCAAACTCGACTAAGTTTGACAGAATTAATTGCAATTCGATAGAGTTTAATAAAATAAAAATGAATTGAAGAGAATTCTATCGAATTCAATAGAATTAAAGGGAATTCAATTAAATACAATAGTATTCAATGAAATTTGATAGATTTTAATCAAAGTTGACTAAGTTCAACAGAATTAGTTAGAAAACGATGAGATTTAATGAAATTAGAAGGAACTGAACGGAATTATACAGAGTCTAATAGAATTCAAGGGAATTCAATGAAATACAACAGTATTCAATGGAATTTAAAAAATTTTAATCAAATTCAACTGAGTTCAACAGAATTAATTGCAAGTCAATAGAATTTAATTAAATTGTAAGGAATTAAAAAGAATTCTACGAAGTCTAATAAAATTCAAGGGAATTCAATTAAATACAACAGTATGCAATGGAATTTAAAGAATTCTAATCAAATTCAAGTAAGTTCAACAGAATTAATTGCAAGTCGATGAAATTTAATGAAATTAGAAGGAATTGAAGGAGATTTGTATGGCATCCGATAGAATTGAAGGGAATTCAATGAAATACAACAGTATTCAATGGAATTTGAAGAATTTTAATCAAATTCAACTGAGTTCGACAGAGTTAATGGCAAGTCGGTGGAATTTAATGAAATTAGAACAAATTAAAGGGAATTCCATGGAATTCAATGCAATTTGAAGGAATTCGATGAAATACAACAGTATTTAATGGAATTTAAAGAATTTTAATCAAATTTGACTAACTTCGACAGAGTCAATTGGAAGTCGATATAATTTAATGAAATTAGAAGGAATTGAAGGGGACTTGTATAGAATCCAATAGAATTAAAGGGAATTCACTGAAATGTCACAGTGTTTAATGAAATTTATAGAACTTTAATCCAATCCGACAAAGTTCAACAGAATTAATTGAAATCGATGTCGAAATCGGAAATCGATGATGGAAGGAACTGAAGGGAATTCCTATGGCATCCAATAGAATTTAAGGGAATTCAATGAAATACAACAATATTCAATGGAATTCAAGGAATTTCAATCAAATTCGACTAAGTTCATAAAAACTAATTGGAAATCAATGTAATTTAATGCAATTGGGAGAAATTGAAGGGGATTCCCATGAAATGCAATGAAATTAAAGGGGATTCAGTGAAATACCCCAGTATTTAATGGAATTTAAAGAATTTTAATCCAATTCGACTAACTTCAACAGAATTAATTGCAAGTCAAGGGAATTTAATGAGATGTGACGGAATTGAACGAAATTCTATGGAGTCTAATAGAATTCGATAGAATTCAATGAAATACAACAGTATTCAATGGAATTTGAAGAATTTTAACCAAATTCGACTAAATTCAACAGAATTTTTTGGAAATCGATGTAATTCAATAAAATTGTAAGGAATTGGAAGGAAATGAACGGAATTCTATGAAGTCTGATAGAATTCAAAGAAATTCAATGAAATACAACAGTATTCAATGGAATTTACAGAATTTCAATCAAATTTGACTAAGTTCACAAGAGCTAATTGGAAATTGATGTAATTTAATGCAATTGGAAGAAATTGAACAAAACTCTATAGAATCTAATAGAATTCGAGGAAATTGAATGAAATACAACAGTATTCAATGGAATTTGAAGAATTTTAATCAAATTCGACCAAGTTCAACAAAATTAATTGCAAGTCGATGGAATTTAATGAAATTGGAAGGAATTGAACGGAATTCTATGGAGTCTAATAGAATTCAAAGGAATTGAATGGAATACAAAAGTATTCAATGGAATTTACAAAATTTCAAACAAATTCGACTAAGTTCAACAGAATTAATTGCAAGTCGATGGCATTCAATAAAATTCGAAGAAACTGAAACAAATTCCAGGGAATCAAATCAAATTAAACGAAAATTTAATAAAACTCCGAATCGGATGTCAAACATCAAAAATTCAAAATTGTCGAAATGAAGCCGGAAGTTGAAATTTTGAATTCCTTCGTGAAAATGAATCTACCTGTATTTTAATACTTTTTTTGATGAGGTTCGACTACCCCTCGGCGCCACTGTTCTCTCTCGAGGGGAAAAATCAAAAAGGGCGAATCCGACGCCAGCGTGCGTCACTTGACGTCACAAATCCTGCAGGGAGCGGCGCGGAAAAATTTGAGAGTGACGCTCGGAGACTTTGGATCGGATTACATATAATGGGAGACTCAATGGAGTCTCTGATACGAGAGAGAAGTTAAGGGCTTAATGATAAGGAAAACGAACCACCAATGGGAAAGCCATAAGGACGATGAACGACGAGTCTAACCTATTTTCCTCAAATCGGGATTTGCCGATTACAACCTCCCATAAATCACATTTCAATCGCACTTTCCCAGGAATGTCGTGTATCCCGGCTTTAGCGACCGAATACCTAATGAAGTGGACGACTGATTTTTCCCCAAGAGGGGAGTGTCCGATTTTTTTTTTAGTGACTGCTGCATATTGTTCCCTATGGTGTCAGAATGACCCCTGATTTTTATCAGAATTCAAGGGCGATGGAACCAGGCCTTAACCTCAAAATTGAATGGCCTCATTTCATTACATAATTAATAGAATTGCATCTTTGTTAGATACTTAGGGCGTATACTCCTAATTTGAATCAAGCCTGTATTCGCAGGGCTGCCAAACAGTTACTTAAGCCACTTTTAATCACTTTTTTTCTCAAATCACTTTTTAGTCACTTTTTTAAGATAAAGTCACTTTTTAAATGAAAGGATCACTTTAGTCAGTTTTCTTTCAATAAATTAAAACAAAGGGTCTATACCCATTTCTGAATTTTCTTGAATTCTTTTGAATTCACCCTGAATTCTTATTAATTCATCCTGATTTTTTTTATTCTCCCTGAATTTCCTTGAATTCTTCTAAACTCATCCCAATTTGACTGAAATTAATGGAATAATTTGGATTGTTGAATTTTTGGAATTCATTTGGAATTCTCTTGAATTCACTTCAAACTTACTGCAATCAATGGAATGTTTAGGATTTTTTGCATTTTTTTTCAATTAATTTGAATTCATTTAGTATTCGTCCTAAATTTTTCTTAATTTATCCTGAATTCTTTTTAATTATTTGAAATTCTCTTGAATTGTTCGAATTATCACCCTCAATTATTTGGAATCCTCTTGAATTTTTTCGAATTCACCCTACATACTTCTAAATTCACTGAATTCTACTCAATTCAATGGATTTTTCAATTTTTTTAGTTTTATTGAATTCACCCTGAGGTCTTTTAAACGCAACTTGAAAATTTAACAAATTTCATCGAATTCTCTTAAATTCTTTTCTTTTTAATTCTTTTGAATTTTTAGCAATTCCCTTGACTTTTTCGAATTCATCGTGAATTCTTCTGAATTCACTCGATTATACTTAATTCAACGGATTTTTTGATACTTTTTTTAGTTTTCATTCAATTCCCTTGAATTCTTCTAAATTCACTCCAGATTGACTGAAATCAATGACATATTTGGGATTATTACATTTTCCCGATTCATTTAAATTCATTTGGAATTCCCTTCAATTCTTCTAAATGCGGTCCAAATTTACTGGAATCAATGAAATGTTTACGATTGTTTGCATTTTTTCAATTAATTGGAATTCACTTAATTCATTTTATTGAATTATAAACCAAAACAGATTAATTTTCAAACAAACAGTTGCAATTTTAACCAAGAAGATTGATTTTGTAACAAAAAAGAGGAATTTTCAACAAAATACTTACAATTTTCAACCGAATAGTTGAATTTTTAACTAGAAAATATAAATTTTCAACCAAAGAAATGAGTTTTCAACTTAAGTGATAAATTTTGAACAAAATACTTGAATTTCAACTAAAACAGATTAATTTTCAACCAAACATTTGTAATTTTTACCGAAAAAAAAAAGAAATTTCTACTGGAAGAGATGAATTTGAAACCAAAAAGACGAATTTTCAACAAAAATATTAAATTTTTAACCAAGAAGGATTTTTCAGTCTAGAAAGAAAACAATTTTTTAACAAATCGTTGAATTTTCAAACCAAAAAAACGAATTTCCTACAAAACAGTTGAATTTTTATCCCGTAAATATGAAAAAAAGAGGTAATTTTCAAACAAATATCTGAAGTTTCAAGCCAATATGACGAATTTTCTACATTAATTTTTATATCAATTCCTTCAATATATCAATATTTAAAAATGGTATATTTACATAATCTTACATGAAAATTCAATAAATAAACATTTCAATCCATAAAAAAATTGAAAAAAGTCTATGTGGAATTCACATTTAAAGACCTGTTACACATTACTAAATATTTCTTCTGCCTGTTGAATGGAAAATTAATATCAAACGGAAGGCAAATCGAAAGCAATAAAATACCTTTTTCCTGAGCCAAACAAAAACTGTATTGCGTGCTGATCATTAAGTTTTGATGTAATATCGACAACTTTACGAATTAGGTGAAGAAAAGAACTCAATTATAAAAAAAGCCTTTCTTCTATTTTCTTTCACTTGTTCTTCTTTTATATATGCCCTTCCTTTTGACCAAAATTAGTTCTGGGACTTATTTAATCCAATAAAAGTAACTAAAGTACAAGAAACAATATAAAAGAAAATTGATCAAGAAAGAGAAAAGTGAAAGAAAAGAAAAATATTAATACAATAAGTCGTTTTGTAATTCCCTCCCTGAGGGTCGAACAAAGTGGCCAATCAGAGGACAAGTTTGGTCAAAGGGCCCAATCAGAAAAGTTTGGACTCCAAGCGTGGGACTTTTAAATATTATAAAACTTTATAATAACAAAAAAATGTATAAATTATTAAAAATTAGAATTCAATAGTCTATTTATGTTACATGAATTGTTTATTAAATTCTCTATTTTGCTTTCTGTGACCTACTGGACATAAAAGGAAACTAGCCGTTGGAGCTTTTAATTCAATCAAAAAGCAGAAATAAAATCATGGAAATAAGAGAAAGATAAACTGAATCCTAAATTACGAAAGATACATTTTAAGCAAAAAAAAAAAGATTTTAAACAAAATAGTTCAATTTTCAACCAAGGAAACGAATTTTTAACAAACAACAAACAAATTTTTAACAAAATAATTAAATTTTCAAAAAAAAGATTGAATTTTCAACCAATGTGATGAATCTCTAACAAAAAAAAAAAAGAATTTTTAACAAAGAAGTTAAACTTTTAACCGAGTAGTGGAACTTTTAATAAAGAAAGATTAATTCTCAACAAAAAATATTACAATTGATATTTCAACCGAAAATGATTTTTATTTTAAATCAAAAACAGTTTGATTCTAACCAACAAGAAGAATTTTCAACATATGAGTTGAATCTTCAACTAAAAGGATTAATTTTCTACCAAAAAGATGAATTTTCTACAGAAGAATTTAACTATTAAGTCAACAGACGAATTTTCTACAGAAAAGTTGAATTTTCAACCCGAAAATATTTATTTTTAACAAAAAGTTAATTTTCAACCAAGTAGTTGAATTTTAAACTAAAAACGTTCAATTTTTAACCAAAAATGGAATAATTAAATTGGCAATTGACAATGTGGTTTTGATTTGATTGAATTTTCGATTAAGCAGCTTAATTTGTTATCAAAAAAAGAAAAAATTACTAGGAAATACATAAACTTTTAACCAAATTTTCAACTAAAAACAATCAATTCTCCTTTCTTCGTTTTTTCACTTGCTCTTTTTTCATATATTCCTTTCACCAAAATTAGTTCTGGAACTTAATTAATCCAATAAAGGTAACTAAAGTACAAGAAGCAATACCAAAAAAATTAATTAAGAAAGAGAAAAGTGAAAGAAAACAAAAATATTAATACAATAAGTAGTTTTGTGATGCCCACCCTGAGGGTCGAACAAAGTTGGCCAATCAAAGGACAAGTTTGGTCAAAGGGATTAATCAGAAAAGTTTGGACTCCAAGCGCGGGATTTTAAATATTATAAAACTTTTACATAACAAAAAAATGTCGAAATTATTTAAAAAATAGAATTCAATAGTCTATCTATGTCACGTGAATTGTTTATTAAATTATCTATTCAGGTTTTCTGTGACTTACTGGACATAAGAGGAAAATAACCTTTGGAGCTTTTAATTCAATTAAGAAGCAGAAATAGAATTACAAAAATAAGGAAGAGCCAAACTGAATCCTAAATTTAAAAAGATACATTTTCAACAAAAAAAAAAACATTTTTCGAAAAATAGTTCAATTTTCAACCAGGGAAATGAATTTTCAACTAAAATTATGAATCATCAACAAAAAAAGAATTTTTAACAAAGCAGTAGCATTTCTAACAACATAATTAAGTTTTTAACAAAATATTTGAATTTTTAGCTATATAAATACATTTTCAACAAAATAGTTGAATTTTCAATTAAAGTGATGACTATTCAACAAAAAAATGAATTTTCAACAATGAAAATCAACTTTTAATCGAGTAGTAGAATTTTCAATCAAAAAGATTAATTCTGAATGAAAAATATAATGGAAAAAGATTAATTTTCAACAAAAAAGTTAATTTTCAATCAAATAATTGAATTTTAAACTAATTGACCAAGAAAAGGAAAAGAGAAAGGAAATACAAAAATCAACACCATAAGTAGTTTTGTAATTCCCGCCCTAAGGGTCGAACAAAGTTGGCTAATCAGAGGACAAATCTGCCGTGCAAATAAAAATGAAAGTATCTGCAAGGGAGCTAACTTTACGCTGGAAGCGTAAAAAAGCGTAAAAACCACTAAAACATACCACACTCATATTTTAACCAGTTGAAAAAAGTGGGTGTCTACATAAAAAACACTGCATTTTTAGATTTTTCGGAAAGAAAGACGTATTTTTATCATTTTTAGTGAGAATTTGCAGTTACACTTACTTACAATTTCAACTACTTTGACTGGAAATACCGTATCTGCTATAAAAACTTTTAAATAATAATAAATCACTCAGTATCATTAGAAAACGCAAATAAATGTCCAGTTTTCTATATATGTAAATAAATGTATTAAACGATATATAAGAATATGAAATTTTGCGTTTATCGAACATAAGGCAATTACATTTTTTGTTACATTTGGTATTTATTTTATTAAAATGACACTTAAAACTATACTTGAGCGATTGAATCACATATTCTTTTCAAGTTTTTAGTCTTCTGACATTGCAAATATCCTATTAAAGAAACATAATTGTAAAAAAATTTCAATTCATAACCTTCAAAACAAACACTTATTACCATCAAACAATTATCTAAGGCGAATTTATCTACAAACATCTAAATATCTTTAAAACATAGATTTACATAAACAGTGGTTGAGTTTACACAATTTTTTACTCGATATTAACACTATACTTACTCAAAATAAACGAAACAAACGCGAGACTACAAACCATGCCGGCACCGTATTTACAAAACACTATTGATGTAAACGAGTAACTGAACGGCGCGCATGTGCAGCATGACGCGGACTCCCATCCTCCAGTTGCGCTTCTTTCCATTTACATAGTATGTCCTTCCCGCAGATTCGGTAAATTATTTTTCAAAAATTAACTACTTTGCGGTATCAATTTTTATTTTTCTCAAACATATTTAAGTAAAGGAAAGTATCATAAACGTACTGACGACTTTATCTCTATTTCGACAAAAATTGCAGATGCGCTCATTTCATTTGCACGGCAGAAATTTGGTCAAAGGGACCAATCAGAAAGTTGATGAGTTGAGATTCCAAGCGCGGTATTTTTGAATATTTAAAAACTTTTGAATAACAAAAAGTTGTATAGCTTGTAAGAAAAGGAATTCAACAGTTTATTTATATCACATGATTTGTTTATTAAATTCTCTATTCATGCTTTCTGTGACTCACTGGACTTAGAAGGAAACTAATCGTTAGAGCTTTTAATTCAATTAAGAAGCAGAAATAGAATTATGGAAATAAGAGAAACACAAACTGAATCCTAAATTAATAATCAATATGTTATCCTTCCGCCCGTTCAACATAAAGTTGCTGGGTTTCTAAATTCTTTTGTTTTAATATTTGTTTATTACTGAGTGATGATATTGAAAATTTAATTTGAAAAAAATTAACTTCCAAAGTCATAGATAGCTTAATAAAGAAAAATAAAGGAAAGGCAGAGACCTTTTAATTTAGTTTCAATTAATAGAAAATCGAGTTTTCCTTGCATTATTCCTGACAAAAAAAACCCTTAAACTTTAACTTTATTACGGTTTACACTATTTCAACTAACTTTAAATCATCCTAAAATCAGCAATTTTCAAATAAAAAAGACGAATTTTCAACAGAAGAGTTAAATTTTCAACCAAAAAAAATTTTTGAGTCAAGAAAGAAAGAATATTTCAACCAAATTATTCAATTTTCTACAAAACAGTTGAATTTTCGATCCAAAAAACGAATGTTCAACAAAAATGTTGATTTTCAACCAAATAGTAGAATTCTCAACCCAAAAAGACGAATTTATGTGAAAATAGTTGAATCCTCAACCAAAAAAGATTAATTTTTAACCAGTTTTATTTTTTACAAAAAAAATGAAATTTCTACAATAAGAGATGAATTTTCAAACAAATAGTTGAATTTTCAATTAAAATAATGAACATTCAATTAAAATAATGAACATTCTACCAAAAAAATAAATGTTTAATCGAAAAGTTGAGCTTTCAACTAAAAATGATAAATTTTTAGTTAAAAGAATTGATTTTCAAGCAAAACAAAACTGATTTTCAACCGAATAGTTAAATTTACAAATAAATAGTTCAATTTTCGAATAAAAGATGAATTTTCGACCTAGAAAATTTATTTTCTACCTAAAAAGACGAATTCTCAACAAAATACATGAATTTCAATCCAAATAGTTGAATTTGCAACTATAAAGGATGAATTTTAAGTTAAAAGAATTAATTTTCAATTAAAAAAAAAACTAATTTTCAACAAAAGTGTTTAATTTTTAACCAAGAAAGAATTTTGAATCAAGCAAGAAAAAAAAATGTCAACCAAATTGCTAAATTTTTTACAAAACTGTTGAATTTTCAACGCAAAAAAGTGAACTTTCAACAAAAATTTTAGTTTTTAACCAATACTTGGATTTCCAGTCTGAAAAGGTGAATTTTTAACAAAATAGTTCACTCCTCAGCCAAAAAAGATTAATTTTTAATGAATCAGTTGCATTTTGGACCAAGAAGATTAATTTTCTACCAAAATGGATGAATTATGAGCCCAAAAAGACGAATTTTCAACAAACAAAAAAAATTTTTTAACAAAATTGTTGCATTTTCAACAGAATAATTAAATTGATAATGAAATAGTTAAAACGAAAAAGATGAATTTTCAGTGCATAAAAATAATTTCTAACCAAATAGTTGAAATTTCAACTAAAAAACAGACATTTTCAACCAAAAAAATGAATTTCCCAACTTAGAAAATAAATTTTCTACCAAAAAGACAAATTTCCAATAAAATACATGAATTTTGAACCAAATAGTTGAATTTTCAACTAAAAAAGAATTTCGACCAACAAGTTGAATTTTCATCTAAAAGAGATAAATTTTCAACGAAAAATGTAATAGTTGATTTTTCCACCAAAGAAGGATTGATTTTTAATTTAAAAA
>JAUMHM010085289.1:0-11722 GCA_032362435.1 Melikaiella ostensackeni
CTTGCCGACACATTTTTTATTTCCCAACTTACATTCACACCCAGCACCACATCGAGTTGAAAATTTGGGAAACTAAATAAGAAGCACTAAGAAAGGTGTGTCTTGTCCTACAACTTTTTTTTTTGTGAACAAATTTTTGTTGGTTTTTTTCATAATTATACAAATTCAGGACCAGGCACACCTTTCTTAGTGCTTCTTATTTAGTTTCCCAAATTTTCAACTCGATGTGGCGCTTCGGGTGAATGTAAGTTAGGAAATAAAAAAAGTGTCGGTAAGGTAGGAATCTGGTCACGTGACCCACTCGTTACATGGCCTTAACCAATTCAAAATTCGCCAGAAGTAAGTTCAGTTTATATCGATGGAGAGAACTCTTTCGGAACCTTGAAATTCATTAAACCATTTAGTATAATGCAGTGATTTTCATAAAGTGAAATCTTAGGTTCAGAATCATTGAACGTGAACAAGAATACGCGTTTCAAAAAACATATTAGGAAGCCGAAATTTCCTAAGGTTTAAAATTTCGTGTACTGAATTACTGCTGATGAAGTGAAATGATATGTTTTAACAAGCGGGATTTGCACGCAGTTTTATGACCACAAATGTCGCAAATGACTTTTAGTTTGAAGACTCCTGCATGTTTGAAACGTTTATGTCGATTTAAACTACTTAACGAAAAATAACTTCCAGAACACTTGTCGCATTCATACTTCATTCTCGATGTCGATAAGTCTGTTTTAAGATGTAAGTTTCGTACGTGGCGATTCAAGTCACTTTTCTGCTTAAATCGTTTGCCGCAGAATTGACAACTAAACTGTGGCAAGACGCCGCATTCGAATCTTGTATGTTTAGTCAAATCATGTTTCCGTTTATAGCTTCGCGCACACTTTTCGCATGTGTACTTCTTTTCCGGTTCCGAAACCTGAATTTCCTGGTTCTTTTGATTTCGCAGTTTGTTAGCAGCCAAAATATCATCTTCTCTTATATTTATGGTAAAGAATCTTGAATCGCAACTTTTATCCTGTTTTTGGCCTGCAGTCTCTTGATCTGAAAATTTACCCAAATGTAATTCGCAATTTTTTATTTCATAATTTTACTCAAGACATTCTGATAACGAATCTAGTCATATACCTTGGATGATTTCTTCCTTGATTTCCAAAGTTTCGTCATTGTCGTATTTAATTAAAGTTTTGGTACCAGAATACTTGTCAGAAGAAATATCTGTAGTTATACGAGAATATGGCCCACCATCTGGTTTTGTCTCATATTTGGGAAATCGTTTCGTTCTCCCAGTTGTTTCTGAAAAGTCTTCTTGATCTAGAAAAATAAAATTTGGAAGAACTGTGTTACAATTTCTGTTTATTAAAATAATTCACATGCTTCTATAGTTTCATTTGTCGATGTACCCATAGAAAATCACAAATAAATCATGCAGTGAGTATTTGATTAACATTAATCAAACATGCATTCGTTAATGAATATTAGTGGAAAACTTAATAATTTTTATAGTAAATAATAAATCATAAAAAGCCTTTACGTGAAGAGAGAAATTGCTTTCCATTTTCGAGGCCCAGGCGAAAAAGTTATGCATAGTGGAAAAAATTATGTATAATTTTCATTTGTTTCATCCAAATAATGTATGAACCAAATCAAAATTGTACACCGTTTTTTCCTCTATGCAAAGCGTTTCCGACTGGGGAAGGACACGTTCATAATTTGTCATTTTTAAGTGATGGGTAGGAAAGGTTTCAAGTTATTAAAAATATATATATAAGTAATACCTCAAACAAATTTTATTTAATGAGAAAATGGTACATTAAGTAATTCATCATTTCAAAAAAACAACTCACTTTGATTATTGATTGAAACAAACATTGCAATTTGTAAAACTTTAAAGTATAACAATAAATTTGGCAATTGTTCATGAAAATGATCGAAACCGTAGATTTTACAGAAAGTAGTTCAGAGCGTACGAAATAGGAGACTGAAAACACCGTAATGAAATAACAATTTTTTGAGCTACTATTTGTAGAAGTCTGCATGTTTAATTACATATGTTGACGGGAAATGATGTGTTGCAAACTGAACAGTGCGTTTCATTTTATGTTCATAAAAGTGGCAAATGTGGTTGGACTGTAGTGTTCTCTCAACCTGCACCCTCTCATTAGTATATTTTATACAAAATAAACAAAATATATATCAACCAATCCAAAATTCGCCAGAAGTAATTTAAGTTTATATCGATGGAGAGGACTCTTTTGCAACCTCAAAATTTATTTAACCATTGAGTATAATGCAGAGATTTTCACAAATCGAAATCTTACGTTCAAAATCAGTAAACGCGAACAAGAATACGCGATTAAAAAAATATTATCAAGTCTAAGTTTCCTAAGATTTCAAGTTTCATGTACTGAATTACTGCCGATGAACTGCAGTAATATGTTTTGACAAGCGGGATTTGCATGTAGTTGTGTGGCCACAAATGTCGCAAGTAACTCTTGGTTTGAAGACTCCTGCATGTTGAAAACGTTGATGTCGAGTTAAACTACTTAACGAAGAATAACTTCCAGAACACTTGTCGCAATTATACTTCGTTTTCGATGTCTGTAAGTCTGGTTTACGATGCACGAGATCTATGTGACGACTCGTGTCATATTTCCGTTTAAATCGTTTGCCACAGAATTGACAACCGAATTGTGGCATGACGTCGCATTCGAATTTTTTATGACGATACAACAATTTTTTAAATTTATAGCTTCGAGCGCACTTCTCGCATTTATACTTCTTTTCCTTCTCCTGCTCCAATCCCTGAATCTTCTGTTTCTTTTGAGTCCGCAAAATATCAGCTTCTCTTATATGTGCGGTACAGTCCTTTGACTTCAATTTATTATGACATTTTTGGCCTGTAACTTCTTGCGAGGAAGTCTCTCGATCTAAAATTTTACCAGAATGTAGTTTGCAAGTATTTATTTAATTGGTTTAGTTAAGATAGTTTAATTACGAATTAAATTTGGTCATACCTTGGATGATTTCATTCTTGATCTCCAAAGTTTCGTCACTGTCGTATTTAATTAAAGTCTTAGTACAAGAATTTTTATCAGAAGAAATATCAGTAGTTGTACAAAAATATGGCCCACCATCTGACTTTTTCCCACATTTGGGAATTTGTTTCGGTCTTGTAGTTGTTTCTGAGAAGTCTTCTTGATCTGGAAAAATAAAATTTGAAACTACTGTGTTGCAATTTCTAATGACTGAAATAATGCACATGCTTCTACAGTTTTATTTGTCGACATACCCACAGACAATCACAAATAAATCATGCAGTAAATATCGAGTCAACATTAAATAACAAGATAGTATTAAAGTCCCAGAAATATATTCATTCAATTAACTCAGAACAGCATACATTTTTTGACGTAGTTTAGTGGAAAACTTAATGATTTTTCATAGCAAATAATAAATCATAAAGAGCCTTCACGTAAAGAGACAAATTTTTTTCCATTCTTGAGACCCAGGTGAAAAAGTTATGCACAGTGGGCAAAAATTATGTATAATTTTTATTTGTTTTATCCAAATGATCAATGATGTATAAAGCAAATGAAAATTATACACCATTTTTCCCTCTATGCATAACTTTTTCGCCTGGGGAAGGACACGTTTATAATTTGACATCTTTAAGTGATCGGTACAAAAGGTTTTAAATTATTAAATGTATATAAGTAATACCTCAAATGAGTTTTTTTAAATCAGCAAAACGTATATTAGCGAATTCGACATTTCAAAAGAACAACTAATTTTGAATATTAATTAAAATTAAAATTTCAATTTGAGAAACATGAAAGTATAACAATATATTTGGCCATTGTTTATTAATTTCATTAAACTGCAGACCTTGCAGAAAGTAGTTCACAGCTGCTAAATATAAGGCTGAAAGAACAGTACAAAAACCAAATTTTTAAGCTAGTATCTGTAGAGGTCTGCATGTTTAATTACATACGACGACGGGAAATGATGTGCTGCAAACTGACGTTTGCGTTTTATTTTATGTTCACAAAAATCGCAAATGTGGTTGGACTGGTGTGTGCCCTCAACCTACACCGTCTCTTAAATATATTTTATACAAAATAAACAAAATATATATATCAACCAATTCAAAATTTGCCATAAGTCATTTCAGTCTATATCGATGGAGAGTACTTTTTCGGAATCTTAAAATGCATTTAACCATTTAGTAGAAAGCAGGGATTTTCACAAACCGAAATCTTAGGCACAGAATCATTAAATGTAAACAAGAATACGCGTTTTAGAAAATATATTATTAAGTGTTAGTTTCCTAAGGTTCAAAGTTTCGTGTACTGGATTACTGGCCATGAAGTAAAGCAATATGTTTTGACAAGCGGGATTTGCATGTAGTTTTATGGCCACAAATGTCGCAAATAACTTTTGGTTGGAAGACTCCTGCATGTTTGAAACGTTTATGTTGATTTAAACCACTTAACGAAGAATAACTAGCCGAACATTTGTGGCAATTATGCTTCATTTTCGATGTCTGTAAGTCTGCTTTACGATGCACGAGATTTATGTGGCGACTCGTGTCATATTTCCGTTTAAATCGTTTGCCACAGAATTGACAACTGAACTGTGGCATGACGTCGCATTCGAATTTTTTATGACGATACAACAACTTTTTAAACTTATAGCTTCGAGCGCACTTTTCGCATTTATACTTATTTTCCTTCTCCTGTTCCAATTCCTGAATCTTCTGTTTCTTTTGAGTTCGCAAAATATTAGCTTCTCTTATATGTGCGGTACAGTCCTTTGACTTCAATTTATTATGACATTTTTGGCCTGTAAGTTCTTTCGGGGAAGTGTATTGATCTGAAATTTGACCAAAATTCAGTTTGGAAATATTTATTCAATTGTTTTAGTTGAGATACTTTCATTACAAATTTAATCTAGTCATACCTTGGATGATTTTATCCCTGACTTTAAGTGTTTCGTCATTGTTGTATTCAATCGAAGTCTCAGCACCTGAATTAGTGTCGTAAGAAATTTCAGTAGTCATACATTTTTCGTCCGATTGATTATTTGCAGAGGTAAGATTGTGCTCTTCCCTCTGGTGTTTCCAAACATTAGTAAACGTTTTGTTCTCATAGTTCAGATTAAAATTCGGTCTTGCATTTGCTCTTGAAGAACTGTCTTGATCTGGAAAAATATAATTGCTAATTAGTATGTTGCAATTTAAAATTATTTCTATGATTCAAAAGCATCATGCAGTAAAGTTTCAATCAACGTTGAGTTTGAAAAACTAATCTAAATCTCAGAAAAATAACTAGTGTATTAATTGGCAATAGCATATATCTATTTTTATCACTGAACAAAACGAACATTTGTTACAGTGAGTAAAAAAGGATAAAGCATATTTAGATACAAAGTTGGAGTATCAATTCTTACAATAAGACAGAGGTTACAACAAGGTCAATGAGACAACTTTGAATCAATTAAAAAAAAAGAGTTTGGAACAGATCACTACCTGTTAGTTTCAAAAATGAGCCTAGGTCAAGGGTGGAGGAGAAGAAGAACAAATAATAAGCCGAAGTAGACGCGAGTTAGAATAAAGAATTTGCAGAAACCAGAAGTACCATTGGTATATCGTGAAAAGCTGAATAAATACTTAGCGTATCATGAAGAAGACTGGAAGACTGATTTGAACAATAAAAATGTAGAAGGTGAATGGATAATACTACGGGATAGCATCTTCAAGAGTGCATCTGAAGTGTGCGGTATTGCCTCTGTAGGAAGAAAGGCTGGAGATGCTTGGTGGAATGATGAAATCCGCGTGGCCATCAAAGAGAAGAAGAAAGCATACTCGAGAACATTAAATAGTCAAGGTCTCAGCCATGAGGAGAGCACTAAATTAAAAAATGATGACGGGGATAAAAAAAGAAAAGCCAAGATACTAGTCAGAGAAAGTAAGGATACAATCAAGGCGGAAGAAGATAAAAAGATGCAAAATGACTTCGAAGGAAATAAGAATTTATTTTGGGAATGGGTTGAGAAGGTTAGGAAAGGGAGCTCTAGCACTGATGTAGTCGGAATGAAGAATTCTGATGGTGAAATGGTATACGGGATTCGGACAAAGTGAAAGACTGTATAAGAGATTTTTTCAAGAGATTATATGGAGGACAAGTTATGGAGCATAACAACCTTTCCATTGAGGAGAATACTTTAGACAATTCCGTTGTAGGTAGCGGAAGAAGAATCAATATCGACGACGTTGTACCCATGATTAAGAAACTAAAGAGTGGTAAGGCTGCTTGTATGGATGGCATCACCGCTGAAATGCTTAAAAGCGGTGGGGCCACTGTGCTAATTATAGAGCGATTAGCCTACTAAGTAAGAGTAAGTAAGAGGAGATTTTTTTTAGTGGATTGTTATAATCATTCCCGTTATCATAATGGCTTTGCGAAGCTCTTCACCTGAGTTGATTGCTAGAGAGATTGATCAAGCGACTAGTGTCAGAGCGACGTTGTGAGATTAATCTAAAACCTATTCCTGCTCCTCCTAAACATCCCGTACCCAAATTTACCATACAAATTGTGTCGGCACGTGTTATAAAACTGTATATTTCACAAAATTCAATCCTGCACCTCCACTGCTGCAGTTTATAAAATTTGAATAAAATGAATGATGAAAAATACTTTTTTCATACGATTTTGTGAATCCCAAACACAAATAAAGAATTTTTTCTCATTGATTACTCAATTATTCGAGAAAAGGAAAACATCCTAAATTGCCTAAAATAATGTACATTGGGTTTCCTAGTTGTTTCTCAATTCATAGTCCGAGTGATATTATCGATTTCAAGTCCCAAACTCTAAATGTCGTTTAATCATATGCAACTAAATTATATGCTTATATTTGGCTTTAAACCCACAGAAGGCGCACGTGAATTTTGGATCCAGGCCACATTCAATTTTTTATGACGATTTAAGTTTCCCTTGTTGAAATAGCTCCAATTACATCTCTCACATTTATACTTGCTCATCGAATTTCTCTCATCGTATTTACCAATTTTTGAATAGTGTTGAACCAATCGAGAAGTAAGCTAGTAATAATTATATTGTGAAGCCTTGTATTTATTTTGAAGTTTCTTTTCTGATTTGTATTTTTGGGCTTTATTTGGTCCTTAAATATCTCGTCTATTTTATAGAAATCTTCCCTTTTTATATAGACGTTCAAAAATTTGTTCTCTTCTTGCATTACCCTTCGGCCGTTTAACTTTCTCTTGATCTAAAAAATAAATATTGTAATTTGCAAACAAACATTATATGATTTTCACATTGACACTTTTAAGAGTAATCCACTTTTTATGATTAAAAAGGAAAAACACAAAGGGAGCATACAGGTAATTCTGAAGCCATTTGGAAATAAAATAAAATCTCTGAAAAGTTCTGAAATATCATTGTTTTATTATTTCGAAATCCAATATAATATTGTTTCCAGTAAATCGAAACAGAGATATGTATTTTCTGAAGTAGAAAATGCAAAACTTAACGTAATTTTACATTTCAGAGATTGGTACATCTATATATCATAAAAACTAGATTTACAAAATTTACATTAGAGTTTCAAATTCAAAATCGCGATAAATTTTAAAGACAAAATTTTTAATTCCTATACTTTGATGAACTTTGCCATTCACTTTAAAGTTTACTTCAAAGTTCGCAATCAGCACTTATCGACATGGATTCGAAAAAATAATCATTTTACTTTTGAATAATGCGAAATAATAAGTTGAGGCGCAAAAGTAAGTAAATTTCAGGAGCATCATCATTTTTCTTTCTAAATAACTAAAGAAGGTGAAATCTAATACAATATTTTTCGAAAACGAACTGCGTTAAATCTCGAAGCTTGTTACACATTAAAAATAAGCTCAGTAGCATAAAAGCGCACCTGCATTTTTGAATCTTACATCTAGGGAAATCTAATGAAAAATAAAAAACCTTAATCTGTGGATAATTAAAAGTCATCTAGAATATAGACTTCTTCGCCAGGATGCATTATTATAATATGAGCATAAACAGGTGTAGTATTTCTTCCTTGATGTGGACAATACGGACATCGGGAACCACCTGGAACTTTTCCACAGCCTCTGACGTGTTGCATTGATGTCTCTTGTAAAGCGAATCATTTACCACATTTCGAGCATCGATGCATTTTTGTAATAACTTTAGTAATGATTGTTCTAGCGCAGGTACGTGGTCGATACTCTGAAACAAAATAAAAATAATAAAATGTGTCAGTATGAAATTTAAAAAAATGGATTTTAATTTTATTATATAAACCTGTAGTTTGGCAGCTGATTTGTATACGATAAACATTAACAACCATATAAAAATCTTGTTGGCGTCGTTCTGGCCTTAACTTTAAAAAGAATACTAAGAAATCAAAAACTCCATTTTGCGGTCAAACTATGCAAGATACGAAAAAACGACAAAACTAAAATTGTTCACCAAGAAAATATCTCCAAATTTTTTATTACCTATTTTTTGATAAGATGCATAGTTTTGTTTCAATCGTGAAAAATGTTATCAAAAATATTTCTAAAAATTTATTTTCCGTCTGAACTATACGAGATAGAAAAAAAAGTTTAAGGGCAAAATTGTTTATCTTGAAAAAATCTGCAAATATTCTCTAGAGTATTTTTTCATGAGGCACATAGTTTTCAATTTAATTCTAGAAAATAACATTAAAAATAAAAAAAATTCACTTTCCAGCAAAACTATAGAAAATACGGAAAAAATGTTAGGAAGCGAAATTGTTTATCTCAAAGGAGATATCACAATTTGATAGAAAATATTTTTTCGATGAGACGCATAGTTTTTGTTTTAATTGTGACAAATGTTATTAAAAATAGAAGATTCCATTTTCCGTCTAAACTATACAAGATTGGAAAAACGAGTTTCAAAGCAAAGTTGTTCATCTTGAAAAAATCCACAAATTTGCTTTAATCTATTTTTTTATGAGACGCGTATTTTTTGTTTTAAATCTGAAAAATGACATTAAAAATATAAACAAAAACTTCCCGGCAAAACAATAAGAAATACGAAAAAAATGTTAAAAAGAAAAATTTTCATCTCAAGAAGATATATCAATTCACTTCAAAATATTTTTTTGAAGGGACGCATGTTTTTTTTTAATCGTGAAAAATGTTAAAAATAAAAAATTCAATTTCCCGTCGAAACTATACGCGACAGGAAGAAGAGTATCCAGGCAAAATTGTTCATCTTGAAAAAATCTACAAATTTGCTTCAAACTTTTTTTTTATGAGATGCATGGTTTTTGTTTTAATTTTGAAAAATAACATTAAAAATGAAAAAATCCACTTCCCAGCAAAGCTATACAAAATACGAAAAAAATTTAAGGAGTAAAATTATTCATCTTATGAAGATATACCCATTTCATTTTGAATATTTTTTTGATGAGATGCACAGTTTTCGTTTTAATCATGAAAAATGTTATTAAAAATAAAAAATTTCATTTTCTATCTACAATGTACGAGATAGGAAAAAAATTGTTGGAACAAAAATTGTTCATCTTAAAAAAATCTACAAATTTTCCCTGAACTATTTTTTTATGAGACACATAGTTTTTGTTTTAATTCTAAAAAAAATAACATCAAAAATAGAAAACTCAACTTTCCAGCAATACTATACAAAATACGAAGATGTTAAGGATCAAAATTGTTCATCTCAAAGAGATATACATACTTAATTCAAATTATTTCTCTTTTGAGACTCATAGTTTTCGTTTTAATCGTGATGAATGTTATTGAAAATAGAAGATTCCATTTTCCGTCTAAACTATACAAGATTGGAAAAAGAGTTTCAAAGAAAAATTGTTCATCTTGAAAAAATCCACAAATTTGCTCTAATCTATTTTTTTATGAGACGCGTATTTTTTGTTTGAATTCTGAAAAATGACATTAAAAATATGAAAAAAAAACTTCCCGGCAAAACAATAAGAGATACGAAAAAAATGTTAAAGAGAGAAATTTCATCTCAAGAAGATATATCAATTCACTTCAAAATATTTTTTTGAAGGGACGCATTTTTTTTTAATCGTGAAAAATGCTATTAAAAATAAAAAATTTAATTTTCCGTCTTAACTATACGCGACAGGAAGAAAAGTGTTCAGGCAAAATTGTTCATCTTGAAAAAATCTACAAATTTTTCCTGAACTATTTTTTTATGAGACGCATAGTTTTTGTTTTAATTCTAAAAAAAATAACATCAAAAATAGAAAACTCAACTCTCCAGCAACACTATACAAAATACGAAAAAGATGTTAAGGATCGAAATTGTTCATCTCAAAAAGATATCCATACTTGATTCAAATTATTTCTCTTTTGAAACTCATAGTTTTCGTCTTAATCGTGATGAATGTTATTAAAAATAAAAAATTACCGAAATTGTTCATCTTGGAAAAATCTACAAATTTGCGTCAAACTATTTTTGTCATGAGACGCATAGTGTTTTCATTCTGAAAAATAAAATTGAAATTTAAAAAATCCACTTTCTATCAAAACTATACAAAATACGAAAAAAATGTTCAGTAGCAAAATTGTTTATCTCAAGAAGATATGAAAATTTGATTCAAAATATTTTTTTGATAAGACGCATACTTTTTGTTTTAATCGTGGAAAATGTCATTAGAAATGAAAAAATCCATTTTATGACGAAACTATACGAGACAGGGAAGAAAAGCGTGGAAGAAAAATTGTTCAGCTTAAAAAAATTTCAAATTTATTTGAACTTGTTTTTTACGACATGCATAGTTTTTGTATTAATTCTGAAAAATAACATTGAAAATAAAAAATTTCACTTTCCAGCAAAACTATACAAGATACGAAAAAAATGTGTAAGAGAATCGTTTCATCACGATGTGCATTACGTTTTTTTGTTTTGCTTTTTTAAACCAATAATCTCATTTTCGAAAATTTTTAGGTTAGACCCTTATAGCATGCTATCCTGAAAATGAATTCACTTTATCTCAACAAGAGCAATTTCTTTTTTTAGATTGACGATATTTGTTTGCAAAACATAGTAGTTTTGTAGTTTCATGGGACACGTCTATGGGGTAAGTAAAAAATTATATTTTGAAAAATAAGATGACACAAATTTCAACAAATTTTGAAATTCAATTTACCGAGAACCTATTCACAATTCACTCTATATTTCGTCATCGTTTCGGCAAAACTACTATTATCTTGTCTTAATTCTAAGTAGTTCATCTCGTAATCCAGCATAAGTTCTACTGTTTCGAATTGGCATTTGACCTAAGTTTCATTTTTCCTAATATTGAAATTTGCCATCATTTTCACTAGTTCCAAGTGTGATTTGACCTTATTTTATGGCATCCCAAACTGTGCATATCAGATGTTCCTGGGGAGAAATGAAAATTAGGTAAGATGAGGTTCTTGCAAATGAATATTACGTCAAATGACCATTTGGACAAATAATTTCAATTTAATCTGAATGAAGATCGGGTTAAATAAAAATCTGAAGAAAGATCGAAGTCTTCAGATTCATTAAAATTACTTGAAGTTCCTGAAGATCCCAGGTCTTTCGAGTTAATGGACACATTTTACTACATGGGCTGAAAAGTCTTCGGCCTGACACAGAGATGACGCCACAAACAAAAAATCTGTATGCTTGTCATA
>JAUMHM010085290.1:0-11721 GCA_032362435.1 Melikaiella ostensackeni
TTCGTAGTTTTGCACACGATTGAAACCCGAAACACCTCCTTTCATCATAATGAATCATCGTGAAAGCATTAAATCCAGACTTACATTGTTTTTATATAACACTGTAGCATATACGTTACGTAACTATGTGGCAGATTCATTGAATCACAATACGACCTTCGGTAGAGCTGCTATAGAATTGTTACATAATTATTCCAGAGCACTAAAATACCGATCTGACATTGGCACATAACTTTTATATAACTTAACACTGTTATAACATGGTTAGAAAAGTGTCATAAAACCTATGTCACAGAGTTGCAGAACCGTTATGAAACTGATCCATGAGGATTTCATGAATAATGTTGAGTTTTTGACTAGGATGTAAAAATTTATAATTCAGGATTTTGGCTCGAGGCTACGAAACCCTGAATATTTAAATTGCTTCGGTTCTGAATTGTGCAATCATAGAAACTGTTAAGTTTTTGTAACCATTGCTTCATATCGTGTACTTCAATTAAAAAGTGTTGTTTTCCTTTTGTCATTAATATTTCATTATTCAGTTTCAGATGATTCTGCACATGATACCGTACAATTTCAATAGTTTTATCTTTACATGTATTGTTTTGAAAGTTACTCCATGTTAAAAGTGAAAGAGATATTCAATATTTTTCAATCTGCAAATTTTTGTTTTCTTTTTACAGAATTGAATGCTTCGCTTCCTGCAAGTCAGGGACGGCGAACATCCCGCCAAAGGCGAGGTCCAACGCATGATCCAATCGGCTTAAGTCCTGACGGCGCAGCAGATAGGATTGTCCTTTATGGGAACCACATTATTAGTTTGTGGCTAAATAATATCAAAACAAGTGTGGTGAAAGCTGACTTTCAGGGCAATCGTGTTCCTCATAGCAATTATTATAAAAGTCACAATTTTGTGACCCGCCTTCTTTATTTATTAGGGCTAAAATTGATCGAATACCTAAATCCAGATGGATCATTATTGGGAGTCAGAGGATTAGATATATTAAAACCTAGGAGAGGTAAATGAATATGGGATATGACTTTTGGTATACGCAGAACCTAATGGAAAATTTTTTGGAGCTGCCATGGTGAAAGTCTCGGGTAGGAATTCATTATGAATTATGGATTGCTGCGAATTGGATCAAATCCGAGATTAAATCACTTGGGTCCAGGAAAGAAATTTGTAGGTTGGAATCCGAAGAAAATGAAAATTTTTAATTTGTCAATATCTTCTGTTCCATTTTCGGAATTGAATATTCAAATTTTGATATTAAATAAAAAGTTTCTCATGCTTACAAAATTATCGCAAAGTTCTTGTATGTACAGTTTCTGCTAATTTTTTACAAAACACATAAATTTTTAAATAAATAGTTGCATTCTCAACTAAGAAAGATAATTTAATCCTCCACTAAAAAAGATTCTTATTTAGATCAAAAATAGTAGAATCCTAACCAAAAGAGATGAAGTTTCAAACCAAAAATACGAAGTTTAAAGAAAAGAGTTGACTCTCAAAGCAAGAAAGGTTTTTTGATAGAGATAGAAAAACAATTTCAACCAACTTGTTAAAGTTTCAAGACAAAAAGACGAATTTTTAAAAAGCAGTAGAGATTTCGACGCAAAAATATAAATTCTAAACAAAAAGTTAATTTTCCACAGAATAGTTTAATTTTCTACCAAAATATTTGAATTTTCAATCAAAAAGACGAATTTTCAACTACAAAGGACAATTCTTTAAGGGAGAAGCCAAAGAAATTTAAGGGTTTTTTCAATAATTTTTTCCTAGAAGATTATATTTTATTAATTCAAATCTTTTGCACATGAAAGTTGACATTTCAAAGTAATACACAATTTATTTTTTTTTCACGGTAAATTTGGCTGATACGGCTGCCCAAAGTAAGCCCTGCTTGAAACTGGTCGACATGATTTCTAAAGTTATAGTCATCTGAAATAAAAATTTTTTCAAAATTATTAAAGAGTACGCTTGTTGCTATCGGGTCGAAAAACGTTATTTCGATAAAAACGCGTTTGAAGTTTTTTTTTAATGGCATCGAAAATTTTATGATTATCGAATGAAAATGGCCTCTTACCTTTAATCGGCGATGCCTGCACGATGCATTATGCCTTCAGTTTCATCGTATTTTTCATTTTCTTGTAATCTGGCATTTCTAATAGCCACTCTATGCTCTTTGGAGAATTCTCGGCTGCGACGATTGCTATTAGAAATACGCGCTTCATTCATCTTGATTCTTTACGAATTGGTTCGCAGTCACTTTTTTTGTAACTAAAACTACAGCCTCCCAAATTTGATCTATTATATAATAATGGGCAGTTTCAGTCAACGAAGGGCTAAAATCCATCAGTCCAAGATTGATGCCTTGAAAACCGATGCCAAGCATGCGCATCACAAAAACGAATCTTCGATTGATTTCAAACGTATTGCCGATTGGTGGACTGCTCGGATACACTTTTTCATCTTCACACGCGCACTTTTTCTTCAAATAAAAACCTGAACCTTTGTGTCCTTTTATGGCATAACTCACATCTTTTCGGCAAAATTTACAAATAATATCTTATTGTAACAACGAAAATAAAAGAAAGTTCAGTATGAAGTAGCGCAAACTTTGATCAACAGACACACTAAGTTTTGGATCTTGTTTACAAATTTTACGAGCCGATGCACATGTGGTGCCTGTGACTTTTTCTGCTGTGTGTTGATTACCATAGTATTTTCTTTTTGTGTGTCGATCTTGTCGTACACTGCTTGTTCTAGCACCTTTACGATTCAACTCACTTTTTCGATCCAACTCACTTTTTTCACTCATCGCAAATGAGTTTCAACGCGCACTTTTACGAGAGAAAATAATTCTAAAAGAGTTATAATACGAAAAAGAAGATATACAGCACCTATAAGCGTTACGATCCCAATACGCGAAAAATGCACTTTCGGTGCGCTCGAGGGCCTCGCACTCATTTGCGTTTTTAGACATATTCTCAATTTTTCTGACCAAAATAATAGTTTCCACAGCATTTCTACATATACTTATTATAAGAATTCGTCATTTTTGGAATATCGATTTTTTGAAAAAAAGTTCTTGTACTTCCCCCTTAATAAAATAATTAAATTCTCATACACGTAATAAGATTCTTAACCAAAAGACATGAATTTTTGGGCCAAAAAAACGAAATCCAACTCAAACGGTGAATCTACAAACAACAAAATGAATTTTTGAAAATTTAGGAAGAAAAAGGCGACCCGTTTTCGAAATAATTGACTTTTTTCAATGAAAAAATTGTATGTTTTGAAATATTAAATTATTGAATTCGCATTTGAAATTATGCAAACATAACATTTTCAACACTTGTTTTTAATACGAAATCTGCTTTTTCTTGAATTTTGAACCTTTGAAAATTCAAGTATTGAATATTAAAGAAAACTGTATTTTAAACAGTTGAATTTTCCATTGTCGAAAATCAAAGACAATTTGAAACTTAACCTTCAACAGTTAAATGTTCTTCTATTTTTAGCTGTTTCAAAATTATTTTTCGATTTTCCTTATTTTTCAATAGTTTAATTTTGTATTGGAAACACGTGTCAAAAATGTTATATTTACATAATTGTACATGAGAATTTATTAAGTAAACATTTTTATCCATACAAAAATTGAAAACGGCCGATTTTTCCGATAACGGGTTGCCGTTGGTAAATAATGTTTTGGAAAATTACTAGTCATCCAATGAAATCTCAGGAGGGAATTTATGAGATTAAAAGAAAAATCCAATTCTGATCATCAGCTTGTTAGCATTATTCAAGCATGTTCAAAAAACACGTTTTTTGATTATTTTAAATGCTCCCATGGAAAAAAATCGTGGTGTCCAAAGCGTTTTAAAATCGCGAAATTAATCCAAAATTCAAAAATTCTAAAATGACAAGAAAAATGTATCCTATTAAATAGAAATGATAGCTGAAAAAATTTAAGGATCGAAATATTTATTTATGGTTTTCCGAAAAGTTTACAATTCTCTCAAACTAAAAAACAGCTTCTTTGCAAATTTCGAGAAAATTACGATTTGGACAAAGAATTTTTTCATTTCTTACATCATATTACTGTTTACTAGCAATAACTGTACACACTCAAAATTTTCCATAATTTTTGAACCAAGAGAACATTTTTTTTTAATTTTCAAATCTAGAAACCGAATAGAAGATATTAGGCGATTTCAAAAATAAATTTTCCTTATTTCGGAAGCCAACCCATAAACTATTATCCCTATGACTGGTTAAACACCTAATTTCGTGTGCCAAATTTGTAATTAATTACAAGCTTAGGATAGTTACGGATGTGACAAATAGTTAGACTAAGAAAGGCTTTGAATTCAGATTTATGTAAAACTTACATATTTTAATCTGAGAGCTTCAAAAATGTCATTTCTTAATTCACTGAATTTTGAGAAATTCAAATTACCTGATATATTAAGTATAATTGGGATTTATTCAATTTCAAGTCAGAGGTTCCATTTTTGAGCTGCCACATCTTATACTTGAAAGCTTAAGTAATCGTGATTTTTGAAATTTTCTAAGCTTTAAGCATGATATTGTGTCATTCCTCAGGTCGCTTATAATCAATTAATTGAATAAGCAACTTGAAACATTTACAGTTTAGACTTGTTCAATTTTGGCTGCATCGAAATTAAAATTGTTCAATATTCAACCTCTAACTTGAAAGCCTTTCATTTAATTTTGTTACGAATGAAAAATCTCGTTGAATAAAGTTATCGACACTATAAGATTCCCGAAAGAGACATTATTTAAAATTGAAAATTTCTAAAATCATTAAATTGCTGACAATCTAAAATTCCCAACAGTTTATGATATTACCGAATTTGAACATTCCCGACGGTACAGAATATCCGACACTGTAACATTTTCGGCAACTTAAACTTCTGACAAAGGAAATTTCCCGCATCTAAACAATGAGAAAATTGTTGATTGTTAAAATGAAAAATAACAAATAGAATAGAATACTTTCATCTGATGCACATATTTTTAATTTAATTTATTGCTAAAACAATCTTTTAATTTTTAAAATTCTCGCATCTCATCATTTGGAAATTTTCCTGTGTCGACAATTTTTTATTGTCGGATATTTTATAACGCCGGCAATTTCATTTTGGGAATTATCTATTATCGGGAATTATTTCAAAAATCATTGCACATCGTAAGAAACCATTTTTCTCAGTTGAATAGTTTTGAGATATTATAATTCAACAGTTTTCTATTGTCGGAAATTTTACAGTGTTGAATATTTTATAATTCCACAACTTCCTGTCAGGAGTTTTTCTTTTTGGCAATTGTAGATATTTGGGCATTTTTTATTTCGGTATTTTTGTTGTAAGGTCTTTCACAGTATCAGGAATTTTATTTTTGGCGATTTTCAAACAGTGAAAAAAAATGACAAATGAGTTTTTTTAGAACTACATTGAGCAGATGTTATATTCGTAAATCCTTTTCCATTATCATTTAATATTTCAGTTTCAAATCTCCTGAATATTTGATGGTCCAAAAATCTGTTAATTCAAAATGAGTAATTCGTACAACCTATCTTTTTAAACTTTGAATTCTTAAAAAATTCCAAATTAAAATTCTTTAATTTTCAGTATTTTAATTTATAATTGTTTAGTAATTAATTTTCAAATTTATTTTCATTCTTCTTAAACACATAAATCTTCATTTCCTTTTCAAGCCATCCCATACAATCTACAACCTGACGAATCAACGTGGTTTATCACTTATTCTGGCAAACACTTTAGGGTAACAGATGATCCTGATACAGGTTTCCCGGTAGGAATCAACCTCATACCCGAAAATTTACATGATGCTGAAGAAAATCGCAATCACATTACATCAAAAGAGATTACTATTTGTAACTTCAAATTTTTGTTGCTCAGAGGGCGTAATGGAAATATTGTGGGAGCTGAGCTTCACCCAGAAATTCATGGATAATGATTCCATGAAGACTAATCTATACACAAAATAAACAACAAAAATATATTAGAATCATGTAATATTCTCTCAATGTATATTTCTGAATAAAAACATAATAAGCAAAAAACTACTTTTATAATGGACTGTTAGGTTGCTGAACATCGAAAGTAAATGTTCACGGATGTATTTAAGTTTGCTCTCCCACTACTCGTTTTTTTGTGTGCAGAAAACGAGGTATTAAAAATGTACTTATTTAATTCGTAGAATGAAAAATAGTACAGGTGATTGGACTCGAGCCCCAGCCAGCGTCGCAACGCACCTACATCACCGCTTTTTACGAAACTACAAAATTCTGAAAAAAATATTATCTTGTATGGATCTTAGAACTAAGTTGCGGACTCTAATGTGTGAATAAACAAGTTTTTTATTCATTTTACACGTAAGAAAGAGGAGAAGGATGATATTCTAGGTACTTGTGATCCCAGGGAAAAAATCATCCTACTTGGGGATTCGAATGGCTGGGATGGTATTGAACTCGAGGGTATGGACAGGTTACTTGGTTATTTCGGAAACTTAAAAGCGAACGGTAATGGGGAGAAATTGATAAGCTCATGCTTCGAAAACGGCTTGTTCATTACAACTACTTGGCTTAGTCATAAAATGATCCACATGTATAATTTCTGCAAGGCAAAAGCCAGAGTATAATCGATTTTGTTGTAGCGGATGAGATACTGAGAGAGCTTGTAAGAGATACAGGGGTTATGCGAGGCTCTGAATGAGGAACGGACCACTACCTCCTAGTTTCAAAAACACAGTTAGTTTAAGGATGGACGAGAATGAAGAATTGATAATAAGTTGAGGCAGGCGTGAGTTGAAAAAGAGAATTTGCATAAACAAGAAGTAGAAATAGTAAGTCGTGGAGATAAATGAATATTAAGGTCATCATAGAGAGGAGTGGGAGATGGAATTAGTCGACAAAAATGTAGAGGGTGCATGGAGAATACTACGGCATAGCGTTGACAAGAGTGCATCTGAAGTGTGAGATACTGCGACATTAGGAAGCAAGGCTGGAGATGCTTGGTGAAATAATGAAATCCGCGTTGGCGTTAATGAGAAGAAGCAAGCGTACTCGGGAATGCTGGATATTGAAGGCCTTTGCAATGAGGAGAGGACTAGACTAGAAAATGATTGTAGCGATAAAAACGGAAATGCAAAGATACTGTCAAAGAAAGCAAGGATGAAATCGAAGCGGAAGAAAATAAAAGAAGGATAAGGACAAATTGAAATACTTTATGAGTTATTTCTTTGAGGAATTTTCGGAACTTTAAGCTATGGAGCATTACAACTGTAACACAGGAAAGGATACGTTAGACAATCCCATTGAAGGTGGCGGAATAAGAATTGATATGCGCGATATTATACAAGCAATTAAGAAACTAAAGAATTAAAATTTCACAACATCTTTCAAGTTCACCAGGTGTAAGAGACACATCTTTTACGAGGAACCTGACTTTCAAATAGGAATTGGTCGCACCCCAACTGACACAGGGATGACCCGTCATTGTACAATATTTTTCGTGTGCACCAGGCGTGAAAAATACATCTTCTCTCGAGGAAGTTGATTTTAAAATAGTGATTAGTTACACCTTAACGGTTACTGGGACGACCCGTCATTGTACAACATCTTCTAAATTCACCAGGTGTAAAAAATAAATCTTTTTTGAGAAAGTTTACTTCTAGATGAGGCACTATTTAGAACTCAACTTCCTCGATGGAGATGTATTATTTACACTTGGTGCACTCGGAAGATGCCGTAAAATGACAAGTCCTCCCAGTAACGGTTTGGTTGTGACCAATCCCTATATAGAACTCAACTTCATCGAGCAAAATGTATTTCCACAGGCACAATGCGGCGCTAAGAGTGCTTCATCACCATTTTTGTCGCTCTCATGGTGTTGACCGCGATCCTGCCCTGCCGAAGGCTCCCAGAGAGAAAGAGTCAATTGTCGAAAACGAGTTGTGCAAAATTCACTGGAACTCCAACTTCAGGCTAAACGTTGTATACTGAAGGCCTGACATCGTACATCTTGACAAAGAGAAACGAACAATGTTCGTGATCGAATTCTCGGCTCTGACCGACGCCAACATCACAGTGACTGGTTCATAACCTCGAAGCTACACCCGCGTGCCAGAAAAATGCCAAGGCACGTGCGAGATAGATGCAAAGATTTGTCATTCTTGGGTCGCTCCGTGTCTTTAAGACTCACGAGGGTTTCGCCGACCCTTCATCGTGATTCATTTAGGAAGTATACAATTATTATTTTTATAAACAATACTTTCGTCAAATATAATGTCTTAAATAAAATCGTACCAAACAGAAACATTCTCTAAAACTAAACTTCATCGTCTGCCATAAAACTCTAATTGCTCATTAATATGATATATAGTAATATAGTACTCATATCATGATATACTTATGATGTTATAACATACACCGACCTTCGATTTCCTTAGCTCTGTTATTTTGAAAATGAGTTGAGTTTTAAAAATGAGAACTCTGTAAATAATTGAAAACGATCATCGTTATACTATAGACCATTTTTTTAAAGAAAATATTTAAATTTTATGCTTTTCCATATTTGAAGTTCACCTGATCGCCACAATTATTGCTACAGAGTAGGTTAATAATTTGAATTCTTCACAAGCACTAGTAAAAAGTTGTTCATAATCATTTCTATAATCAATTCTTATAAATAAAGAGAAAATTGTGATGCTAATGTGATGCTAATGTACCTTGGCAGTCACATCGTTGACCTATTTTCAAATATTAACCACAAAAATATACATTTTCTAATATTTTCAACTAAAATTCAAAGTCAAAGAAAACATTTGTTCATACATTTTTTAAAAATAATTACAAAATTTTTGACAAGCCTCATTTATAAATACCGATTTCTCTTAGATTTCACGCCAAAACAATATAATTGTAGTGGTTGAACGTTTTCCCAAGAAAACGACTACTGAAGTTCAATTTGCTTATAGAAATATAAATATTCATCTATTTATTTCATAAACCGTGCCATCGTCTATTGCTGCTTCTTAATACTGCATGTCTCTCTCTTTCTCAAATTTCACACTAAAATTATAAATTTAAACTAGCAGAACTTACGATGTACTCTTTATTTAGATGAGAGAAACAAAAGAATTTTCCAAAATTTTGAGGGTTCTCATTTTGTTCAAACTATTCGAAATTGTAAAAAAAAAACAATAATCTGTCAAAACACTTTGTAAGAGTGCTAACCTACGTTGATGAGACAAAATAAACAAATTTTTTTTTTTGGTAGAAGCAAATTGAAGAGCGAAAATGCTCTCATTTCTATAACCTATTTCAAAAATATTCGCAGCTCTAAATAAATAAGTACACATATTTTCATTGAGCAATTAGTAGTTTTCTACCATCCAATTGATTAATATTCCAACTGATATGAATAGTAATTTTCGACTACTCTTTACTGGATCACTTTTCTATAACTAAGTTAGTAGGATTTTACTGAAAATGAATGAAATGTCACTAATTACAATTTGATGAGGTTTTATCACAAAATGGATAACAGAAACTTTGAAGATCCTTTCAAAAGCAACATTTTTTTCTATTGACAAAGTTGTCAAAGAAGTCTGCTTAACGAATTTGACCATTTTTTTTTGTGCCCCGTGAAATTATGACAAAGCACAATGTAAACCTATAAGTCAACTTATCGCGCCTACAGCCTACTACCACAGATAAACGAACAGACAAACACCCTCGTGAAGACCCCTTTTTCATCGAACGGTAGCAAAACATGTTCCGTTTCAAATAAAAACTGGTCACATCCCATCAACCACTAATACTTCTTCAATTTGTCGAGAAGATGAAAAGAAGTATAGTGCCATCGCATCATGGCAAATGCGTCAAATCCTATTTTGGTGAGTTGTACATAAATCCTATAAAAACTCGTGATAGAAAATACACACTTTCTAAATTCTGAACAGCTTGAAATCATTTACCCTTCTCTTCATTTCACACAATTATTGTCTCATTTCGTAGATTTTTCAATTACTAACGTCAACATTTTTCATTATGTGTCATTTGGTTCAAGTTCCCCACTGAGTTCAAATTCATTAAGCAGATTTCTATGACAACTTTGTCAACAGAACGAAATATTGCTTTTGAAAGGATCTTCAAAATTTCTGTTACCCATTTTGTGATAAAACCTCTCCAAATTGTAATTAGTGACATTTCATTTATTTCCAGTAAAATCCTACAAACTTAGTTATAGAAAAGTGATCCAGTAAAGAGTAGTCGAAAATTACTATTTATATTAGTTGGAATATTAATTAACTGGATGGTAGGAAACTACTCATTGCTCAATAAAAATATGTGTACTTATTTATTTAGAGCTGCGCATATTATTGAAATAGGTTATAGAAATGAGAAACGTAACAAATTGAAAACCTTGATGAAAGAACGCAACTGTGTATTACTTTTAACTTTATTGAAACAATGAGGAGGCAACATTGTGCAACTTGTCAACGGGCTACGTTACGTGCGTTGAAACATAACGTATCTACAAGTTATTGCTTCAAAAAGAGAAAATAAGAATTATTTAGAAACTGAACTTATATTACTGTGATGAAAATGAAAAAATTTGATTGATTCGTTCGTCGCGCTTCGCGCTCGGTGATATATGTTCTTCACGTACAAATTTATAAATTTGCTTTTGATTTAAAATAGGAAAGGAAACTTATTTACTTGAGGCTCTATCGTCCTTAAGAAATACATTCTCATCATAATATTCGCGCTTTGCGCTCGATTTTCTGCGCTCACCGTATAATATATACAAATAAATCGTTAAAAAGACGATTGAAAAAAATATCTCTATTTACGATTGGTCCTATGAAGAAATGTTTAACAGCAATTTGATTTGACCTTTTAAAAGCACAAATTCTACTTTTTGACTATTTTTTTCTTATCTCGCGTCGTTTGGCTCAAAAATTAAAATGAAAATATTCCAATATTATAACCTATACTCAAAAAACAAACTATGCCTCCTACCAAAAAAATGTTTGGAGGCAAGTTTACAGGTATTCGTACAAGCAACTATTTTTATATCTTAACTTTTTTTCGTATTTCGCCTTATTTGGTTTAAAATTTGAATTTTCGATTGTTCAAGAAAATTCCAAAAGTTGCTAGGTTAATCTTGTAGGGCTTTCAAAAAGAAACGTTTTCCTTTTCATGGCTTTTTTTCTTATCGTGCATTATTTGGCTTAAAATGATTATTTTCGTTTCTTTTTTTGAATTTTGTAAATGCTATAACTCTTACAATTTTCTTTTTATCGAAAAAAGTCGTGGGTATATAAATTGTCCGACATTCTGAGCACTACGAATATTCGTACATAGAATTTGTTGAAAAAGGTGGTCTCAAAAATTTTGAAAATGCTCTAACTTTTTGAATTTTTGTCCAAAATGGCTGGCTAATGAACTTGACCTTCATTTTAGGACACTGAAAGAGTAGACCGAAGGCAAATCCAATCGGTCAGTTCTTTCTGAAGTTATCGTGCTCACAAACTAAAAATCTACAGACACACACATTCGTAAAAACATGTTTTTCGGGTTCAGGGGGTCTCAAAACGTGGAAATTTGACAAAAACGGGGGGGGGGGTCAAATTTTACACAAATCTAATAAATTCTCTGATGAGAA
>JAUMHM010085291.1:0-30232 GCA_032362435.1 Melikaiella ostensackeni
CGTATGCCGGGAAATTTAAATGTGAATAAATGTAAAATAAAAGGAGCAGCTATTGATTCGTGTAAGAAATGTAGATACAAAATACTGATAATATTTAATTTCATTGTTAATGAATAATTCTTTATAATGAAATTGAATATGATTAATATTTTTTATCTATACCTTTTTCTTCACGAATCAATAGCTGTACCTTTTATCCATTTAATATAATTCCGAGCAGCATTGTAAAAATATGAGTGGTAAAAGGTTTAGTAATTGATACGAATATAATTTGATGAGTTTTTAAACTGGATAGTTGTATTTATGAAACTACTTTTTACATAATTATAAATATACAGTAACGATTCTAGAGTTTAAAAACTAAATTTAAAAATTCGTTATAAAAAGAGGGACCGCAAAGTTGGCCTATTTTTTGGACCTCCCTAGCGACCTAGGGACCCCGGTACGCAGCATCGCCAATAAACTTATCTTTTCAGAACTCTCTCAGTGTCACCTAAAGAAAAAAACGTAGAAAATGAAAAGGATAGAGGTTTATAACCCAATATAGAAAAATTGGAATTTTTCTCCCACCCTGGGATTCAATATTTTCTAATATCTATAAGAACACTTAGAAAGAAGTAAAAAAATAGTGTCGAGTTAAATATTTATTTCTCTTTGTTTGATATTGAATTTTTTTAACCGGAAATTTAACTATTCCAGTTATTTTAGTTATTATTTTAGTTGAATATTCATCTTCTTTGGTTAAAAATTCGATTATTTAGTTGAAAATTCATCTCTTTGCTTTCAAATTGCACTATTTTGTTGAAAATTGATCTTTTGTAGTTGAAAATTCATGTCTTTTATTAGAAATTCATCTTTTTGGCTTCAAATTAAACAATCTTGTTTAAATTCGTCTTTTTTTGGTTGAAATTTCATTTATTAGATTTATCATTGAGAATTCATCTTTTTCGATGAAAATTTCATTATTTTGTTGGAAATCAACTGTTTTGCTAAAAAAGCCTTTTTATCTTAAAACTTTAACAGTCTGTTTGATTTCATTTCTCTCTTGACTGAAAATTCAACTATTTTGATGAAACTCCTTTTTTTGGTTGAATATCACTGTTTTTAATTTGAAATTAAACTATTTTTTCGTTCAAATATGAACTATTACATTTTTCGTTGAGGATTCATCTTTTTCGTTAAAAATTAATTTTTTCAATTAAAAATTTAACTATACCATTTTTGGTTGAAAATTGATCTCTTTTAGTTGAAGATTCCAGTAATTTGTTGAAAATTCGTCTTTTTTGGTAAAAAATTATGTTCTTGGTTACGAATTTATCTCTTTGGTTTCAAATTCAACTATTTCATTAAAAATTCATCTTTTTTGGTTGAAAATTAAAATATTACATTTTTCATTGAGAATCATACTTTTTTGGATCGAAATTTTATTGTTTGGTTGAAAACCAACTTTTTTGTCGAAAAGTCGCCTTTTTGGCTTGAAACTGTAACAACCTGGTTGGTTTTTTCTGTCTTCAGTGCAAATTCAACTATTTTGTTGAAAAATTGTTCTTTGGCTGAATGTAACTGTTTTTGATTCAAAAGAAAAATATTTTTTGGTTGAAATATCAACTAATACATTTTCTGTTGAGAATTCATCTTTTTTCGTTCAGAATTATTTTTTTCAATTGGAAAAAAATTTATGTATTTTGTTAAAAATTCGTCTTTTTGGTTTTAGAAATATTATGTGGTTCATGACTAGCCTACGACTTTCATTAAAAAGTGTAACAACTATCACTCGAAAGTTATGAATAAAGTTTTGTGAACATTGAATTTGGATATATATTATTGAAATACAAAAGTAACTAAAAAAGTAACGATAGGTACTTTTTTGAGAAATGCAACTGAGAAAAAGTTACATTTTGAATCGGTAACGATAACGATAACCATTTACTTTTTTCGTGATGTAACGGTAACGATAACTAGTTCCTTTCAAAAAGTAACTTACCCACCACTGTCAAGAGTATATCTTCTTACACAGTAAAATGAATGAATTTATTAGGTATTATTCTAGCTCTATTTTGTTAATTTCTTTAGTCACAAGTGTCATCCAATATAAACTTCAATAAGTTTTAACATAACATAACCTCACATAACCTCAAAGCATGTCGTTAAATTTCTTAACTGTGCTACTCGCCGCACTTCATTCGACCAATTTTTTTTTCAGAACCTTCATTGCGAATTCTATAATTCACAAAATATCACCAATGACTCTTCTTACCAACAAATTATTAAAAATGACACCAAACTTATAATAATGCCAACGGATACTTTGAAACACCTTCAAAACATTTGAGATTTGACTGTGTTGAGGAGCGGCTTGTGTACGATGCATACTCACACAACTATAGACAATCATCAGCGCTCTCTAAAAAATGAAACCCGTAATCTTCCGCTATAAATCCTATACCGGAAAAGCCTATTTTAGTTTTCACCCACTGGTGAAGAAAAGTTCTGAGTTGTGTCATGCTGCTTGATGAAATCAGATGAGCTGTGCTGACTAAATCGGCAATAGTGGCGGTTCCAGGCGTCAAACGCTAAAACTAACCCCACCAGTCGATTTGGCGCGTGTTTTTACTTTAAAAATTGTTAAAACCTTAAAATGGCAGAAAATGAGATGTGTCATGCTGCTTCTAAGACGACGAAATGTTAAAAAGACTGAGAGATAATTATGAGGCTGGTTTTTTAATTGTTTTATAGTTTCTTCACTATTCTTTTCAACATCGGAAAAATCAAAAATTATTAGCCATATATGTAGGCATATACGTAGATACGAGTATAATACTACACGTATGAAAAAATGGAGTAGGCCCACGTAGGGAACTCCTTGGGTTGCCTTCAGGCCATGAGGGGCCTGAGGCTCCTTATGGAAACGTCATTCTAAGCCATAAGGATCCAACATGGGCTTCTCTATAGGCCGCTCCGACAGAAAATTTTCATTTTAAAAATAACTTTAATAATTGTCTTCTCATTTTTTCAAGCATATTTTAATCAACATATATGTATTGTTAATATATAGGCAGTAAGGTCTCTCTCATCCCAGTTATAGGGTTGTTGCATGTTGAAATTTCTTACAAAATGCAACCTCCCTTCCACAGCAGCACTCAAAAAGGTAATGAACAGGAGTCTCTTTGAATTTCGCGTTCAAAAATGGACGCCCGCGCATGCGCATGGTTCAGAAAGTAGGCCAGGGGCGGAAGTTTGGGTGACGAGTAGATAACAAATTTTCCATCCGTATTTAAAGTTGTTTATTGTTAAATAAATTAAAAAATAATTATTAAAGGTGAAAGAAGGTATCATACGATACCGTAACGTTAACTAATGAACCGCATTAATAATTGTAACCCCCATTTGTAAATAAAATTCACAATAAGTGTTGATATTTCATTGACAGCTCTGAGGCTTGGCTTTCCGCAAAAAATACACACAGGAAACCTTAATCTACCATAATTCACAGTGAACGATAATTTTGATTATTTCCTTACATAATTAAATATCAAGTACATTAACAATATCAAACACAATTTTCAATTTTAAATGCCATATTTCAGTGGGGATCACAAAATCAATTTTTTTTCTGAAAAAGTTGACAGAAACTTGATCTCGATTTTTGTTTGTTGTTAATAAAGTTTTTTTATTGTTTGACATTTTAACTTAAAGGTCCCTCAGAATTATCAAACACAACTTTCAATTTTAATTGCTACATTTTATTGGGGACCTCAAAATTATTTTTTTGTCTGAATAATTTGACAGAAACTTGATCTAAATTTTTGTTTGTTGTTAATATTTTTTTTAATATTTCATATTTCCGCTTAAAGGTCCCTTGAAATTACCGATCACAATTTTTAATTTTTATTGCCATATTTTAGTGGGGTTCTCAAAATAATTTTTTTTTTCTGAAAAATTTGACAAGAACTAGCTTCAAATTTTTGTTTGCTGTTAATAAAGTTTCTTATTGTTTTGTTTTTTAGAAAACTAGTCCTTTCAAATTATCAAACACAATTTGTAATTTTAATGGCTATATTTTAGTGGGGATCTCAAAATCGATTTTTTTTCCTGAAAAACTTGTCAGAAGCTTGATCTACATTTTTGTTTGTTGTTAATAAATTTTTCACATTGTTTGGTATTTCAGGTTTAAGGTCCCTTCAAATTATTAGGCACAATTCCTAATTCCAATTGCTATATTTTAGTGGGGATCTCAGCATCAATTATTTTCTGAAAAATTTGACATCAACTTGATTTAAATTTTTGTTTGTTATTAATAATTTTTTTTATTGTTTGGTGTTCTAGGTTTGAGTTCCTTCCGAATTATCAAACACAATTTTCAATTGTAATTGCTTTATTTTAGTGGGAATCTCAAAATCATTTTATTTTCTAAGAAAATTGACAGAAGCATGATCTAAACTTTTGTTTGTTTTTAATCAATTTTTTTTATTGTTCGGTAGTTTAGGTTAAAGGTTCCTTTGGAAGATCAAACACAATTTTCATTTTTAATTGCTATATTTAGCAAGGTTTTATTTTGAGATCCCCACTGAAATATAGCCATTAAAATTAAAAATTGTGTTTGATAATTGGAAAGGACCAGTAATCTCAAACACTAAACAATAAGAAAATTGATCAACAACGAAACAAAAATTTGGAGCCAGTTCTTGTCAAATTTTTCAGAAAAAAAATTATTTTGAGGTTCCCACTGAAATATCGCAATGAAAATCCAAAATTGTGTTCAGTAATTTGAAGAAACCTTTAAGCTGAAAACTCAAATAATAAAAAGAATATATTAATAAAAAACAAAAATGTAGATCAAGTTTTTGTCAAATCATTCAGAAAAAATTAATTTTGAGATCCTCACTAAAAAATAGCAATTAAAATTAAAAATTGTATTCGATAATTCTGAAGGACCTTTTACCTGAAATATCAAACAAAAAAAAACTCCATTAACAAGAAGCAAAAATTCAGATCAAGTTTCTATCAAATTCTCCAGAAAAAAATTGATTTTGCGATCCCTACTAAAAAATGGCATTTGAAATTCAAAATTGTTTTTAATATTGTTGACGTGTTTGATATTTGACTATGTTAGGAAATAGTCAAAATTATTGTTCACTGAGAATTATGGCAGATTAAGGTTTTTCTGTGTGTATTTATTGTGGAAAACCTAACCTCAGAATTGTCAATGAAATATCAACACTAATTGTGAACTTTATCTTCAAGTGAGGTTACAATTTTTAATGCAGTGCATTAGTTAACGTTACGGTATCATATGATACCTTTATTTCATTTGAATAATTATTTTTCAATTTATTTAACAACGAACAACCTTGAATACAGATGTGAAATTTGTAAACAACTCGTCACTCAAAGTTCTGCCACTGGCCTACTTTATGAACCATGCGCATGCGTGGGCGTCCATGTTGTGTGCGAAATTCGAAGAGACCCCTGTTCAATATCTTTTTGTGTGCTGCTGTGGAAGTGGGGTTGCATTTTTGGAAAATATTTCAACATGCAACAACCCTATGACTGGGATGAGAGAGACATTACTGTATATATAAAAAATTAAAAAGTTTAGAAAATAAAAAATATGAGCGTCTCGACCGGGACTTGAATTCACATGACCATCATCTTATCAGATTTCCATTTTGCCTCTTGACCACCTTACCACAACGTTTATAACTTTTTTACCGTCAGACACTACGCACGCGCATCTAATTTTTTTGGTATTCTTTCAATAATTGCACATTTGGATTCGATATTGATACCACTTGACATAAAAGCAATTTATCACAACAAAAGAAGTGTTTGATTTTTGTAAACAATTTATTTAGTTGTAAGCGAAGATGTTGCGGAAGTTTCCGGAAAATACTTCGCGGACTGTAAGGTACACCAACATTTTTGGAAATGTTATGATCCGCAGTTATTGTAAAATTTATTGAATTGAGGATTTTTCAAGTTGAAACATCAGGAATTTAATTTTTCTAGGAGGCAAATGCAGCATCTATCACTCAGAACAGAGAAATTGGAAAGAAGTTTTGGAAAAAATGCTGCGATATTGTGAGTCTCAAACCTGAAGACAGATTTATTTAATTGTTGTCAGATAATACTGAAACTCTACTCGAGAATCAAAAAATGTAGAACAACGTTCATGCAATATATATTTTTTATCATGTTTTGAGTATATTGATAATAATGAAAATATTAAAATAAAATTATGTCTAACCTCGGTTATGTTTACTGAGTTTACGCTTTTACAGCGGCAATGCTTATAATTTATTATTTTATTTGTGTAAGACAAAGAAATACTGAATTTCATGTTTTTCCAGAAATTTCTCGTATTTGACAAAACCATATTTTTAACATTTTCTAATAATAATTTTCATTTTTATGATAATTAAACTTTTCCCATTAACTATCCAAGAGAAAGGAGAAAGAATATCAACAATAAAAAATGAAACTAAGTAGCTACATCAAAGTAAGGTGTACTTCAAAACAATTTTTTTCCATTCTCTGAATTTATAAATATCTTCCGAGTACGTAAACCTGTTCTCATTTATTTTCAGATTTGTTCAAGAACGTATTCTTATTCATTGAATATCCGGAGTTTCTTTGAAATATTTAATAACAAGTTAAGAAAACTCATCAAGGACATTACATCTTCGAATTTCTAATTCGCTACTCCAATCAGCTGGCGATCATTATCATAGAATTGTTTTTCAGACATTCTAGTGGCAAACAAAGAAAAGTACTGCTGTATTAGTTATAAATTTATTCATACGAAGGATGTCATCAACGCTTTTGTTTGATCATAGAATTAGAATGGAATTCGTTCAATGAAAACAAAGTTTTTAACGCAAGTAGCATGCAAGTAAAACCATTTTTGACGAAGATGAAAAATGTTTGCTGTAAATTAAACACATTTTTTAACATTTTGGAGAATTCTTTATTCTTAATGGCTCTTGCATAAAAACTCTTTTTTAATATTCCAATATGGGTCAGTCTGGCTTTTATACTTTTAATCTTTCATTTTGCATATAAAAAATTGTTTTCCGTTTCAGTAATAAGAAAGAAGTCCTATTGACACTCCTACTTTAAAATAATATTTTAGAAAACCACATTATATATGATAGTTTTTTGGCCACTTAATTTTCTTCAGAAAATCAACTGTTTCAAGCTGTTTAAAAGTACTCAATTTTATATCTGTTGCATTTGCCAGAAGAAAATACTAGAAAAATGATCTTATCAACTTTGTACTGACAATATTAATGTGAACATGTAGAATGACTTAAATTGTGCTTTTGTTTATATGAATGACCGAATAAATTTTAAATCTGGCAGGCAGTCCAAGCTCAAGACACAGAATCACTTGCCACTCAAATATGCTATTTTTCAAAGGGAATGAAACGACACGTATTTTACCGATATTGATCAAAGTTGTTGGTGAAAGTTATGAGTGTTTGAATTTTTTAAATCGAAAACGCGGATGTGCCCTCTATTTTCGTAACAGGCTTTCAATTTTACATGTAAATATAATTTAATGTAGATTGCAGAAAATTTTTTATGATTCAAATTTTTTTATAAAATTTAGAAGAAGAATTATACCTATTTATAGAAAAAAGTAATATGGTTAGGTGAACGAATATGATTTATAACGAATAAATGAGGAAATTGGTCTTAACATTTTCAGAATGCGTATAATAAAATACGCACAATCAATGAAAGCCTCATGATTATTTCTATCGCCACTTAAAAATAACAATAATAATAATATAGACATTATTTTTAAACATTTTTGAAAAATATTTCCAAAATCTCACGACTGGAAATTTAAAATGCATCTAGATTTCAGTCACAAGAATCAGAGTAATGACTATAAAAGTAGCACGAGCATACTCGAACAAATGTGAAAATAAATGAAAACAGCTTTACGTACCTGGAAAATACTTACAAATTTAGAAAATGGAAGAAAGTTATTTTGAAGTACCCCTTACTTTGATGTTACTGCCCACTTTCATTTTTATTATTTCATTTTATGTGTTATGAAATACGAAAGATCTCTGGGAAACATCCAATTCATTTTCTTCTTACAATATTAATTTGAGTACATAATACCTAGAATAGAAGCTCAGAGCTGTAATAGAAGCTCAGAGCCAAGTGTTGGACTTAAACACATTGCCGATTTCTATTACTTATAAAATTAAGAGACAAGTATTTCTTTGTCTTAGACAAAAAAAATATAATTCACAAGCGAGACATTTTAAAAATGTTTTTAGAAAATTTTTTGTACTGGCGATGGTGCTATATGATTATGTAGCATTACATGCAGTTAACTGAATAACTATAAATTTGGCAAACATTTCGGCCTCAGATAAGGGCCCTCTTCAGTCCCAGTTTATAAAAATTAAGAATGTATGCATCAACTTATGTGTATGTCTTCGACGTGTTGTTTTCTTCTCTCCACCACTCTCTCTCTCTCTCTCCTCAATCTCCTTATGTATTTTATCTTTTCGCTGTGTAAGGTCAAGTGAATTTGAGACTGTTAATCAGTAATCTAAGAAACACAATTTTCACATTTTCTTTACACATTTTCTTCTTTCTTCAAATTTTTTCTTTACATTTTCTTTACACAGCACCAATAATACAATTGTTTAATTTGAAAGGAAGTTGAAATTGAGAGATAAAAGGCACAACCGAGCGTCTTTTAAATGTTCCAAATCCAGAAAACAAATTTTGAAACTCGAAAATTATCAAAATAGCGGTAATTTTTCTGAAGATCGAAAGTGTGGTTTTTTCTAAAATACATGAGAGATACGGGAAAATTTTCGAAGTGAAAATTGTTCTCCTTGAAGAGAGCTACAAAATTTCTCTTCCTTTTCTTCGATATTTTGAACCATTCTGTAAATACCTTCAGAAATGTTTATTTTTCACTCAGGAAACTTAATCCAGAAACGTATTCAAAAAAAGATCTAAAATAACGAAAAATGGAAAAAGACCTTCTTATAGGCCTCTTCGAAGGAAACAATTTCTCCTTCAACCTTTTTCATATCTAGCATACTCAGAGATAATAACCCAAATTTTCAATTTTCAGAAAAATAGCCTCCGTTTTGTCAATTGCTAAGTTTTTTCCATTTTTTTCCAAATTTGGAAAATTTGATCTGAAATCGAAAAAAATTGGAAAAAACTCAAAAATTAATAGAATGGTGGTTATTTTGCTGAACATAAAAAATTGTGTTTTTTTTCAAAAATGTGATAGATACGGGAAAAAATCCAAATAAAAATTGTTCTCCTATAAGAGACCTACAAAAAGTCATTTTTCTATTTTTTGATATTTTGGATCGTTTTTTGAGTAAAATTACATATTTTGAAGGTACTCAAAAAAAAAACGGTTCAAAATATGAAAAAATGAAAAAGAAATTTTCTGTATGTCTCTCATATAGCACACTTCCCGAAAAAACCTGGTCTTTTCTTGGGACTTGGTCCAAGTGGCCGGAAAAAAATCAGGTCTGTTCTAGGTTTAGATCTATACTTAGATCTAGGTTAAAAACATAGGTTCATGTCCGCATAAGTTTTTGTATTTAAAAAAAAATTAAATTTATTTTTGCGTAAATTTCATGAAGATTTTAGTATTTTTACAATAATAGCAATAATTAAAGAATCGAGAGAAAAATTGATAATTATATAAAATTTCATGAAATTGACAAAATATCATGTTGGAAAAAAGTGAAAAATGATTTTCTTATATTTTTCAATTTTTGTTTTTCCTAATATGCTGGAAAAAATAGATAATAAAATTATTTATTATTTCTTGATACCACATCGATCAAGAATTTAAACAAAATCCGAAATACTTAGTAATATTTCAGACTTAAAAAACAGCAAACTAATGCAATGGCAAGTTTAATTCGTGATCGTACGTCAGCTCTGCTTTATATTCTTGGCGATTCACTTCTTCTGCGAGAAGTCGCACCTTATGCACCGCACAGCGGCGTAGCTCGGAACTAATACTCTCAATTAAGCCTGACGTTGCATCGGCTCGCTGCTTTTGAAGTCTGAAATATTGCTTAATATTTCGGATTTTTTCCAATTATTGATACCTATGTTATTAAGGAATAATAAATAATCTAGTTCTTTGTTTTTTTCAGTATATTAAGGAAAACAAAAATTGAAAAATATAAGAAAATCATTTGTCAGTTTTTAACATTATTTTATGCCATTTTCACAAAATGACATACGATTATCAATTTTCCACTCGATTCTTTAATTACAAGGCCACGAAAAAAAATTCTGGCCTGGGGGTCAGATTATGTTTATTATATGTTTTTGCGGTCGTTAAAACCGAATCCGAAGTCCATTTCATCCCATCACGTCAGGTTTTTGACATTAGCTTAAAAAGTCTTCACAGCCTCACAAAAACAAAAAATAATTCTGGCCTGGAGGTGAGGCCAATTCCACTATTTGTTTTTGTGGTCGTTGCAGCCAAATTCGAAGTCCATTTCACCCCGTAATGTCAGGTTTTGGACATAACTTGAAGGGCGTCTTCCACGTTCGAGTTTTTGAGAAATCGATTTTTTTGGTGTTGCATATTAAGAATCTAGAAGTTATCATAAATGTGCCCTGTGAAGGATTTTCGGGAACACGCTTTAGTTCACGAGTGACGGAACGTCCTTTACGCCCACTCGCGGGCCTTTCACGCCAAAGTCTTACCACCTGATTGACTGTGACGTTTTTGCACAGGTGTGGTCAAGGACACTCCAAGGCCGCGGGTGTGAACATTATTATTTTTCAAACTGATCTTTGAAAGTCGAAGGATGTATGAATGAAGAGCACAAAACCATTTCCAACTGTTTCGTGTAGTTCCTTCACAAGAAGCTCTAAAAAATAGGCTCAAAATTTTGTCCCGAACGTGGAAGAACCTCTTAAGAAATTTTATAATCCAAGCCCAATTATTCCGTTATACCTAATATATTGAACCATATAATCTCTAAACCCCATAACCATTCAATCCCCCTCATCCCTCGACCCCATAACCTCTTTACTCCATAACCTAATAACCACATAACCTCAAAAATTATAAACAACGAATAACAAATGACAGTTAGATAGAATTTTAGTCATTCTTTTTCTTGGAAAGACTATAACGGGTTCTTTTTTGTCCTGGCGTATGTAAACATGAATTCTTCAAAAGCCTTACGGTCTTTCGAGAATTTTTGAAATGTGCAGAATATTGCGCAAATGTATGGGAAGTTATGGAAACTTCAAGAAATTTATGCAGAGTTTTGAGAAAATTCATGAAAAGTTTTCGAAATTGTGGAAGTCTTCGGAGATTTACAAGAGTTCTAAAAATAGTCTTTTTAGAAGGGAAACTTAGGGAAGTTTATGAGCTTATCAAGTTTTCATTCACAGTTGAGTATTTTTGTCACATTTTGGAGCATTGAATGGTCTTTTTCCATCTTAGAGACCAAACGGCAGGAGACTGGTGCCCTCCTCAGTATACAACACAAACCGATCATAACTCCTTTGCATCTGGCTTGGTTTTCATACTTTCCTTTGCATGACCGAAGTTTGATGAAACTGACGTTATGAATGGACACTCCACCTTATATCGATTTAGCTGCTTAATTTGGATATGATTTTATACTTATGGAATAAATTTCTTGCACCAAATTGTAGTTAGGTGTATACTTTTAACAATGAATATTTCAAATAATAATGTAGCCTCGGATGGGGTTGACACTTCTACTGACGAAAGACATGTCCTCTAAAAAGTTTCAGGCGATGAGCGGAGATTGGGTGTTTGGAGTCCTAGAGGTGTAAATAATCTTAAGAAAAGGAATTGCGGGATACAAAGTGCGTAAGGAAGCTAGATAGTTTGTGTGTACTGGAAACAAAGAAGAAGGGATGTCAGGGGAGAAACATAGAGAACGGGCTCGAACTTTAGTCAGAAGTAGATTAGGAATCATATGGTACCCAAGGAGTCGGTCTGATTACACAGCTCCACAAAAAAAACTTGTCAGCCCCAGAAACCAGAATAGGCTTACCCTACGTTTTTGAGGTCGCTGAATCCGAATCCTGAGCCGGTTTGGCTCGATAAACACGATCAGAGAAACAAACGAAAATATTTTTCGTTATCGCCTTGACAACCGAGTTGTCATCTCAATTCGTCTCACTGGAACGAACGTCTCGTCAAATCGATCGATCTGACCGAGCAACCAAGAAGCTCGTTTCAAAAATTGAAAATATTGCTATATCTAAGCAAATGTAAGCAGATTCCAGGGTAACAGCAACTTTGACGTTCATATACGAGCAATATTTTAAAAATATATAATTTTGTTTCATAAAATATCTTACATTATGGACCAAAGAAACTTATTCAAATTTTTCTTCAAATTAAGGAAATACAAAAGGAATTTTATGTTTGGTATTTTTTTAGAATTGATATCTTCCATGGAAAAAGTTCGTTTTGGAAATATTGTTATTGATTGAACTTTTAAAATATTGGCAATATTTGATTTTAATTTTTTTGTTTCCTTTGAATTCTAAATTAGAAACAGGATAGTTGAGATTTTGTGATATATTTTTTTTATTATTGGAAATTATTAGCAGGCGGTTAACGAAAGGAACATACTTACAATATTACTTGCTAAATATACACATAATTGTACTATGAAATGAAATAATATTATTCGGATTTAATGCACTTGAAAATAGAATAATTCTTCTTTGTCGTTTAGTCAAGCTGTTTAAAAGTACTCAATTTTATATCTGTTGCATTTGCCAGAAGAAAATACTAGAAAAATGATCTTATCAACTTTGTACTGACAATATTAATGTGAACATGTAGAATGACTTAAATTGTGCTTTTGTTTATATGAATGACCGAATAAATTTTATATCAATTTTATCTAAACAAAAACTCAAAATCCTCTTTTCTCTTTTAAGGGTAATAGTAACAATACTAATCTTTGACCAATTGTAAGAAAATTAAATTACGCTAACTTTGACTAACTCAATCCTTTTCTCCAGTCTCCTGTTGGCTTGTTCCGTCCACGTACAGCTCCTTGTTGCTTCTTTTCTGAAGAATCTTTGCGGTAATGTTGGCGTGAATTAATCTCTTCGTCACTTGATTCTTTTCCTGGAAGTTGCTGATCAGAAACTACAATTTGGACATCTTCTTGAGAAGTTACAATCTTATAATCCGTTCTGTATATTACTTCGAACTTCTTAATAGACCCTGCTTTCATGCTTTTTCCCTATTCTGTAGAATCGAAGACTTCAATTTTATGCCTAGGATTAAGAATTAGAATTGCGCAATAGATTCAGTTGAATTTTCCGTAATGCTTTAACAATTCCGCTCGGGCTGCATAGAGTGCGCTTTTAATTTTAAGATCATTTAGAATTGCACAAGTTTTCCGTCAAGTTTTTCGTCTAGTTTTTGGACAGCATCGTCAATCATAACAAGTAATAAATTGAATGCTATAATGGCTAATGGAAGAGTTGCATATTTTTTTCCTGAAAGAGTTTAGGATACATATTTGAAGTGCTTCAGATGTTTGCGAGCAGCAGTTAGAAGAGTCAATTCATCCTTATCCAAGCAGTAACTTTGCAGATCTTGATTTGCAATACACAAGAGATCTATCGCTTTCTGCATTTTCTATGCCTTGGCTATCATATCATCAGTAGAATGCCATCTTGTTTTCAGGTCATAACTCGGTGCCATCATTTTCGTATTCGTCGTGATGCAGCAACACTCCAGCTTGTGACGTAGTTGTTCGCTGTACTTTAAATTTATGAATAACTTTCTCAATTTCCCTATAGGTGACTGATTTCTACTACTTTCTGCTTCTTCTATTATTACCTAAACCCCATCAATTTCGTAATCTAGCTCAATCTCATACTCGTTTTGCAGTCTTAATTCCTTAAGGAAATCTTGCACATCTAAATTTTCAACGTAAGCGATGCACGTAAAATGTTGGACTTCTGAATCAAACTCGATACCGTCTTGGTCCATAAGCAACTCGAATACAGCGATAAATTTTGTGTTGCTAGCAGCGTTATCTACAGTTATTCTTCGCACTTTCGTCTGAAGTTCATATTCCTTCAAAAAGTTTCGGAAAATCTTCGCAATATTATTTTTAGCGTGTGCATCATTTGCGGGGGTGAATTCCAAAGTTAAAGACTGTAAGACCCAATCATCGTCGATATAATGATCTAAGTAGAAAGTTATAAAATGCGTGTAAGTTACATGTAACAAATAGAGCTACTCAAAGGCAATTTTTTCTTTTTGGTTCTTCAAGTATAGTTTGCAATACATATTTTATTATCGATTCGACACTTTTAATGTATCATTTTGAAAATACCATTTTTTAAATTTATATTCGACATGTCACAAAAAACCCACGCTTATATTTTTTGCCATTTTTTTAAATTTGGCCTTATATAAGAAAGACATCCTGTGAGTTTTATGCGGGCTAAACCGTTTTTGTGGCCAAAAGATTTTTTTTCATAAAATCGAAATTTCGCATTTTTTTCGGAAACAATAAAATTCTCCCGGCTCAGAAAATGGTTGAGGCCGCATAAAAGTAATAGGATGCCCTTCTCATAGAAGCAGAAACTTTCAAAAGATATTTTTAAAAATAAAAAAAGGTGAGATTTTCCAGAAAATCTTCTTTTCACGTTTTCAAAATTCGAAGAAAAAAATATAGAAGATTTTATGCGAAATGCCACCTTTTTTATTTTTTTTGCAATATTCTTACAAAATTTCTGCTCGTATTAGGAGAGCATGCTACTCATTTTATGCGGGCTAAGCCATTCTTGCAGTCGAAAGAATTTTTTTCCTCCAAAAATATAATTTCCGAATTTGTTTCGTAAACAATGCAAGATATCACAGAAGAGAAAGAGGCATTATTGAGAACTTTTGTGGATGAGCTAACTTTTATATCAAATTTTTTTCGTATTTTTTATTGCTTTCAAGAAAAATGCGAAAATTCGATGTATTTCGTTATTGAAAGCCAACTACAAAGAAAAATTGGGGAAAAATATGAGTGTGGATTTTTTCTGTCACCACTTTGTTAATATCCTCCAAGAAAAAACATATGTCGTTACTGAGAGATACTGTGACTTAAAGTGTAGAACCTCCCTGATTTGAAATAGATTCGATCTCATTCTCTGCATCATAACATTCAAAAGCCTTCAACCTGTGATTCTATCAAAGCAAGTAGCAGATACAGTGGTCCAACTACTTACAGTCAAAGACATCTTTGACACATTTTTTTGTAGCGCTTTGATTATGGCTTCTTGCATATCTTCAAAATTCGAGGAAATCATAGATCTGAGGGCATTTTTTCGTGGGAGATTTGCATTTTTGTTCAGATAGGCGAAAAATTCTTGGGTTACTTCATCATCAAAGAAACTTATTGGCAAAAATTGCCTCGCTATCCATTCCACTATCATACGATTGAAAATGTTTCGATCAAATTTCTAATAAAAGATCAAAGGCATGAATATTTTTTATTACAAATTATTATATTGGAAATTTATCAAAGATTGTCAGATTACACAGATCGTCAGGTAAATATATAAATAAATAAATATATATATATATATTTAACAAACATCGTTTTTATCTAAACAAAAACTCAAAATCCTCTTTTCTCTTTTAAGGGTGATAGTAACAATACTAATCTTTGACCAATTGTAAGAAAATTAAATTAAGCTAAACAGTTGGTTATTACTTTTTTCCATCAAATACTTCTTTTACGTTTTTGGTACCAGTGAAAAATCATTTAACAGGAATTCTTTTCAATTATACAAAAAGTATATTTTAAAGTAAACAGTAAAGAAATGTTAGTTTTGTAAGATTTCTTGAAAAGTCAGTCATACAATCTCACTAGTGTTGAATAAAAAAAGGGAAAAGGATTTTGAGTTTTATTTAGGCTAAAAATTATATTTCTATTGAAGAAGACTTCGAACACAGTGAAAATTATATTTTCGACTCCTCAATTATTTTTAAAATATAAACTTGTCAAGTAGTTACAGTTGTATTTCCATCTGTCATTCTTATGAGGACTTCCGAATTTTGTGCCGAGCGAGCCTTACATTTAGCGATTTTCTCTTTTCTATAAATGAGTTTGAATTCATTGTATTTGTCTTCATTTGTATTCATTGTATTCATTTTTTAAATTGCTTGTATCTTCTACCATCCTCCTCCGATTACGTTGCTTTCAAATTGAATCAAAATATTTTCTGACATTAGAGCTCTGTCACTGGGAAGCTGTCACAAGTAACGTTTCTCGATCATTTTCGAGGAACTCGTTGGATGTCGTTCGAAAAATGAGACGATACGATTCAAAATTCAACAAATGAATACACAAGGTGATCGTTCGAAAAAGGAACACATAATGAACGACATTTGAATCAAAATTCGAGCATCTAACGGACTATGTAGGTTTTCGGTACCAATTACAATTTATTTGTTGACTTTTATTCCTCTGCAAAGTGAAATCTAGAAAGTTTATCGCTCTATTTTCTTCTCGCTCCAGTGTGAATTCAATGTCATAATCGTTTGGATTAAAAACTTGCGGAACGTCTTCTTCTTCGTCTTCTGGGAGCGCTTCTAAAATATCCAGATTTTGTCTTGACTGCACGGATTTCAATTTTAAGGGTAAAACGTACTTCCAAAAAAGAGGATTACTAATGGGTTCCCCACTTACACCAATTTTAGCAAACGTAGTAATGACTGATTTGAAAAAAGATATTTTACAAAAAATAAAATTTCTAACAAACAGACCGCGCTTTTTAAACACAGTGTACAGGAAGATCACTTTCTTCATTTTGAAAATGCAAAAATTCTAGCAAATGAAAAGCATTATCGTAAACGTCTGATGCTTGAAATGTGTCACATAGCTAGTAATGATCATTCGGTCAGTTTGAGAATCGACGTGGAAATAATTTCAAAAATATACTACCCTGCCATAAGGAGATAAAAAATTTGAGAACAAGTGAGCCACTGACCCCCGTGTTCTCAAGTGGCTCGAGTGTCAGGTTGTGTGAAGACAGGCGGCCTCACTACCACGACCCTTTAAAAAAGTTAAAGTATCTTTCTTTCGATTTTCTTCGAATTTCGAAAGTCGTCAAACTATAGGACCTCTGAGAATGTTTTTTTCAGTTCTCGACGTTATCTGATACAGAGTGGATATCTACACTCGTATCTACGTCGAAAATTAACCTTCTGAAATAAAAAAATTCCTTTTTCCAATTTCAAACTCGGTTGTGCCTTCTATCTCTCAACTTCAACGTCCTTTCAAATCAAACAATTCTGCGACTGGTGCTGTGTGAAGTGTCAGTGAAAATTGTGTTTCTTGGATTACTGATTAACAGTCTCAAATTCACTTGACCTTCAAAAGCGAAAAGATGAATCGCATAAGGAGAGGGAGTGGTGGAGAGAAGGAAACCGCACATCGAAGACATACACATAAGTTGATGCATGCATTCTTAATTTTTATAATCCGGCACTGAAGAAGGCTCCTATTTGAGGCCGAAACGTTCGCCAAATCCATAGTTCTATAGTTTACTGCATGTTATGTTACATAATCATAAGACCTCATTACCAATACAAAAAGTTTCTAAAAACAGTTCGAATACTTGGGTCCATTAAAAAACGACATCTTTCAAAGAAACCAGTGAAAATCTAACTGCACCCTATCAAAAATATTCATTTTGCACACTCATTCAGAAAACTATCATTTTCAGCCTGAAAGTTGGACGTACAATTTCGTACTATTCGGTAAAAGTCGAACTCATTTATATAAAAGTGGATACTCTAATATATTTCAATTTTTTTATCTGGAATCTCTGCATGTACGCATCTATCGCCACACATCTTTTGAATTATAAAATTTTTCCCGCGTACTATACTCTGCATGGTGGCGCTTTAATTTTCACAAGTTGACAGATGAAGTTTGGAAACCAAGCGAAAAACGTGTTTAGGCAAACAATTTAATCAGTTTTTGAGATTTATTCAATGCTAATTCCGACATGACAAATGTATGAAATTATCGACAAAACCATTTGGGAACGGTCACAGCAACATCAAAATACACAACGTGAAAAAAGTGCTCCAGTTTCGCAGTTGAAAACAATAACTCGAAACCAAGCATATCAAGAAGTAAAAAAAATACGAGAAAGAAAAGCAATCAAGAGACAAAAAAAGATAGTTCATGAAATTCACCTTAAATTTCTGATAGTATTCGATAGCCGAAGGAAGTGCAGAACGATCTTTTTCTTAGTTGAAACTAAGGAAAAGTTTTCTAAGAACAGGTGACAACGATGGATCAGAGACGTTTGAAATACATAAAATAACTGCGAAATTAGAGTTATTTCAATTTATTTTATTTAGATAACGAATTTAATCTTTTTATCAATCATCACAGCATATTATCTATTCAAAAAAAATAGTTATTAGCTATATCAACTACATTGATTATTATCTTTGGCATAGCCAATGTTATAAAAATTCATAATAGAAAGAAATACATTTTCACATTTTCATTCTAAATGAAAAGATATTAGTCTTTTCTTAAATTAGACTCCATCGGTTTTCACAAAATCTTTGTTTTGAGACCCTCTGAGTCTAAAAAGACGTTTTTCACAAAGGTGTCTGTCTGTAGTTTGTTTGTAGTATCGTGTAGACACGATAACCCTCGAAAGACTGACCAGATTGGATTGAGCTTCAGCAAACTTTTTTAAGGCCTTGGAAGAAAGAACAATTTCGTGAACCAGCTATTTTTGACCAAAGCTTCTAATTTCACCCATCGGAAACGCTTTTGAAAAAATAAGAAATTCCTTTTTCTGGTCAAACTATGCGAAATGTGAAAAAATATTAATGAGCATTTTTATTTTTATTCTAAATTTGTATTTTTCTATCCATTTTCGCAGCATTTATTCTACTCTACGAAATACTTGATTATCATCGGTGGGGTACATAAAAAAGTAGTTACTAAGTTTCATTACTTTGTTTGTTTTTACCATTTCACATTTTCATCGAAATATTCGAGAGCTATTGTAAATATTTTTCACAAGACTATGATATCGCTATTTTTTATGTGGACGAGTCAATTTCGCTTTTTATCAAATCTAACCACAACTGCCACGTTTTCAAGCTTCATACAAAAAAGTAGAGGTACACTTTGTAAAGCAAGGACACCAGAGGAATAATCCACTATCAAATTACACAATTTAAAAGAAATTTAATTGAAAAATCTTTCATCAGTAACCGCCATGCGTTTTTTAATTCTCATCATTCTTTGCTACTACGAGTATGTCTGCAGTAGAAATTCATCACCAACTAAAGATCTGATTGAAGCAGATGCTCTGAGTGAGTCCAACAATATTTTATTTTTGTCATAATATTTTATGTTTCGAAAAGTTCAGTACGGGCTGTTTTTGGGCGCAGAATCAGAAATTTTTTCTTTGTGGGAATAGAAACTCATGAAGGTTTGAACCATATTGCCTTGAATTCGCGAAATTGAAAGCAATTTTTGACCGCGAGAGTCATCCATATAAATCATTTTTTGGGGAGATGTAACTTGAAAACCACTTACAATTTTCATTTCCTAACTTCTTGAAAAATTGTTCGAAATTGATGGTTCATGGATTCGGAAATTTATTTTACCTCCACGAATTGCGAGCAAACTGGTGAACCATTTTCAATGATTAATTCCACAAAAAAACTCATTTTCTTATCCTGGGTCCAAAAATAGTCAGTACTTTGCAGAATTAACCTTTCTACTAGAACTTCTTCGCTCAGATGTGAATAGACACAGAACTAGGATGATTCTTTAGCGCTTTTTCCTTCAAAAAACTATTTTTTGCCATTTTGAAATCAATAATTTCCCATAATGATTTAGACATAATCAAATATTTGTATTGGTCAAAACGTTGTGTGTCAATTAGTCAGTGCGGTACACTGAAAAAAAGGGTCAAAGTATAAAGAAGGCACGAAACTTCGTACATGTGTTCTCTTTGACCTGAAAAAAGTTTAAGGATCAGGTGCCAAAAACTTTTGAAAATTGTTTCTTCCAAGAACAAAATGGGCATTATTGAAAAGTCGGTGCGTTTAAGAATAATAGAGATAATTGACTTCTTCTTCTATACGATTGTGTACGGTTCTGCAAATATTCTAAATCCGGAAAAAATTTAGAAACTCAGAAATTAACAAAATGAAATTATTTTTTTGAAGTTCAAAAGTGTGGGTCCTTCTCGAAAAATGTGCGAGTTACCGGAAAATGTTCGAAGTAAAAATTATTCTCCTTGAAGAGACCTACAAAAGCCCCCTTTCTGTTCTCCTATATTTTGAACCATTTTTGAAGTACCTTCAGAAATGTGCATTTTTACTCAAAACACTTAATCCAGAAACGTGTTTAGAAGAACGATTTAAAATAACGAAAAATGGAGAAGGACCTTCTTGTAGGTCTCTTCAAAGGAAATAATTTTTTACTTTGAGCTTTTTTCCGTATCTAGCATACTTTCAGATTATAACACAAAATTTCAATTTTCTGAAAAATAGCCGCCATTTTATCAATTTCTAAGTTCTTTCATTTTTTTCCAAATTTGGAAAATTTGTTCTCAAATCGAAAAAACTTTACTCAAATTAAGGAAATGGCGGCTATTTTGCTGAACATAAAGAATTTGGGTTTTTTCTAAAATATGAAAGATATGGGAAAAAAATCCAAGTAAAAATTGTTCTTCTATAAGAGACCTACAGAAAGTCTTTTTCCTATCATTCGATATTTTGAATCATCTTTTGAGTAAAACTACTGATTTTTTATGGTACTCAAAAAACGGTTCAAAAAATGGAAAAATGAAGGAGAATTTTTTTGCATGTCTTCAATATAGCACACTCTCTGAAAAAACTGGTCTTTTCTTGGGACTTGGTCCAAGTGGCCGCAAGAAAATACCAGCTTTGTCGCAGGTTTAGACCTATACTTACAATCTATCTATTACATCTAGGTTAAGAACATAGGTCTATGCTCGCATAAATTTGTATATTTAAAAAAAAATTAAATTAATTTTCGCGTAAATTTCATGAAGATTGTAGTATTTTTAACAAAAATAGCAATAATTAAAGGATGGAGTGAAAATTTGATAATCACATGAAATTTCATAAAAGTGACATAAAATCATGTTAAAAAGTGACAAATGATCTTCTCATATCTTTCAATTTTTGTTTTTCCTCATATTCTGGCAAAAATAGATAATGAATTTATTTATTATTTTTCGATAGCACAGCTATCAAAAATTTTAATAAAACCCGAAATGTTTAGCAATATTTCCGACTTCAAAAATAGCAAACCGACGCAATGGCAAGCTTAATTCGTGATCGCAAGTTAGCTCTCTCTCATATTCTTGGCGATTCATTTCTCTTGCGAGAAAAAGTCGCACCTAATGCACCGCACAGCGGCGTAGCTCGCAACTAATGCTTTCAGTTAAGCTTGACATTGCATCGGCTCGCTGTTTTTGAAGTCTGAAATATTACTTAATATTTCGGACTTTTTCCAATTATTGATAGCTGCGCTATCAAGGAATAATGAATTATTTAATTCTTTAAGTTTTCCAGTATATTTGGGAAAACAAAAATTAGAAAATACAAAAAAATTATTTGTCACTTCTTAACATGATCTCATAAAATTTTTACGAAATTATATAAAATTATCAATTTTTCACTCGATTCTTTAATTACACAGTCACACAAAAAAATTTATGGCTTGGGTGTCAGACCATGTTCATTATATGTCTTTGGGATCGCTTAAACTGAATCCGAAGTCCATTTCATCCCGTCGTATCAGGTTTTCGACATAACCTGAAGGAGGTCTTCCACGTTCGAGGTTTTCGAAAATCGATTTTCTTGTTGTTGCATATTTCCAATCTAGAAGATATTAGAAATGTATCCCATAAAGGATTTTGGGGAATATACTACAGTTAACGAGGTCCTTCACGACCGTTGGCGGTCGAAACCATGGGCGAAACAATACAAAGCATTGGTAAAATCACGTAAACTATTGCCGAAATCTTGAGCATTTCTAGTGCCATGCCATTCATGAGTAACACAATGGAAGGCAACCATGGGTCAAATCTCGCTAATGAGCGTTTCACACGGTTGAACTATGGGAGCGTGGAAACACGGAAAATACGGCTAAGTTTTCCGGCCATTAGAACTTCTAAAACAAAAGGAAATAAACAAAAGCCCGTGAGCCCAAGACCAGTCCGAAAGCAAAATTGCACTTGGTCCCCAAACGGAATTTCCTCCCGGGACTTGAGTTTCGAACCAATTTTTATCACACATTGAACAACTTCAGAGACTCTTGCATTCCTGACAGACTTACCTTGTGCACCAGGACTACGAAATACATCTTCCTCGAGGAAATTCCGTTTTGATAACACTTGAAGAGATCAAGGTCACCTAAAAAAATCTCTCTATCCTAGTGGATGACTCAGTTGGACTAGGTCCACAAAATGAAAGTTCTTCCAAGATCTTGAGTTTTAAAACAACTTTGATCATACATCAAACTAATCCAGAGAAGCTCGTAGTCCTGACAGACCGACCTTGAGCACCAGGCCTCAATCGTCCACAAGGAAGGAGAGACTTTTTGTAGGTGACTCGATCTCTTGAAGAATGATCCAAAACAAAATTTTCTAGAGGAAGATGGGTCCTGGAGGCTTGGTGCACAAGATCTGTCTGTCAGGACAGCCAGATTGTCTGCAGTCGTTCAATGCATGGTGAAAGTTCGTTTGAAACTCAATTTCCTGGAGGCACTTCCATTTTTGGGGACCTAGCGAACCTAGATCGTCCACTAGGATGGACAAACTTTTTGTAGGTGACCTCGATCTCTTAAGAATTGATCAAAAACAAAATTTTCTAGAGGAAGATGTGTTTCGGAGTCCTGGTGCACAAGAATGGTCTGCCAGGACAGCTAGATTCTCAGGATTCGTTCAATGTATGACAAAAGTTGGTTTAAAACTCAAGTTTTTGGAGGAACTTCCAGTTTAGGGACCTAGTGCACCTAAATCGTTCACGAGGACAGGGAGACTTTTCGTAGGTGACCTTGATCTCTTAAAGATTGATCCACAATAAAATTTTCTAGAGGAAGATGTATTTCGGAGTCCTGGTGCAGTAGATCTGTCTGCCAGGACTGTGAAAATTCTCTGCAGTCCTTCAATGTACGATAAAAGTTGGTTCAAAGTTCAATTTCCTTGAGGAACTTCCATATTTGGGGACCTTGTGCACATAAATCGTCCACGAAGATAGAGAGACTTTTCGCAGGTGACATGGATCTCTTAAAGATTGATCCAGAACAAAATTTTGTAGAGTTGCATGTGTTTCGGAGTTATGATGCACAAGATTGGTCTGTCAGGACTGCGAGATTCTCTGGAGTAGTTCAATGTATGATGAAAGTTGGTTTAAAACTCAGTTTCCTGAAGGAACTTCCATTTTGAGGACCAAGTACACCTATATCATCTACTGAAATGAAGAGACTTATTGTAGGTAACCTCGATCGATTTTCTAGAGGAAGATGTGTTTCGGAGTGCTAGTGCTCAATGTCGGTCTGTCAGAAATGCGAGATACATTGGAGTGGTTCATTGTATGATAAAAGTTGATTCAAAACTCAAGTTTCTGCAAAAACTTCCAGTTTGAGGACCTAGTGCACCTGAATCGTTCACGAGGATAGTGAGACTTTTTGTAGGTAACCTGGATCACTTAAAGATTGATCCAGAACAAAATTTCCTAGAGGAAGATATGTTTCGAAGTCCTGGTGCACACGATCGGTCTGCAGGACTGGAAGATTCTCTGGATTCGTTCAATGTATGATAAAAGCTGGTTCAAAGCTCAAGTTCAAGGAGGAACTTTCATTTTGGGTACCTAGTACGTCTCCCACGAGGATAAAGAGACTTTTTGTGGGTAACCTCGATCTCTTGAAGTTGGATTCAAAGCAAAATTTCGTGGAGGAAGATGAGTTTCGGAGTCCTGGTGCACGAGATCGTTGTGTCAGGACTGCGAAATTTTCTGCAGTTGTTCGATGTATGATAAAAGTTGTTTCAAAACTCAAGTTCATGAAGGAACTTATATTTTGGGCACGTAGTGCACCTGAATCCTCCAGGAGGATGGAGAGACTTTTTGCATGTAACCTCGATCTCTCAAAGTTTGTTCCAAAACAAAATTTTCTAGATGAAAATGTGTTCCGGAGTCCTGGGGCACAAAATCTGTCTTTCAGGACAGCGGAATTGTTTGCAGTTGTTCGATGTATGATGAAAGTTGGTTCAAAACTTAAGCTCCTGGAGGAACTTCCATTTTGGTGACCGGGTGCACCTAAATCGTGCGCGAGGATGAAGAGACTTCTTGTAGGTAACTTTGATCTCTAAAAGTTTGATTCAAAAGAAAATTTTCTAGAGAAAGACGTGTTTCGGAGTGCCGGTGCACAAAATTTGTCTGTCAAGACTGAGAGATTCTCTGGAGTCGTTCAATGTACGATAAAAGTTGGTTCAACGCTCAAGTTCCTGGAGGTACTCCTATTTTTAGGGACCTAGTGCATATACATCGTCCACTAGAATAGAGAGACTTTTTGTAGGAAACCTCGATCAATTTCCTAAGAACGGATGTGTTTCGGGGTCCTAGTGCTCAATGTCGATCTGTCAGGTATGCGAGATTCTCTGGAGTCGTTCAAAGTATGATTATAGTTGGTTTAAAAGTCAATTTTATAGAGGAACTTCCATTCTGGGGCACTAATGCACCTAGATCGTCAACGAAGATGAAGAGACTTTTTTCAGGTGAGCTCAATCTTTTATAGATTGATTCAAATTGAAATTTTTGAGAGAAAGATGTGTTTCGGAGTCTTGCTGCATAAGATCGGTCTATCAGGACTGCGAGATTATCTGCAGTCGTTCGATGTATGATAAAAGTTGTTCCAAAACTCAAGTCCTGAAGGAACTTTCATTTTGAGGACAGGGTGCACCTGAATCGTTCACGAAAATGGAGAAAATTTTGTAGGTGTCCTCAATCTCTTAATGATTGATTCAAAACAAAATTTTTTAAGGGAAGATGAGTTTCGGAGTCCTGGTGCACGAGATCGGTCTGTCAGAACTGCGAAATTCTCTGGATTCGTTCAGTGTTTGACAGAAGATGGTTTAAAACTCAATTTTCAAGAGAAACTTCCATTTTTGGGGACCTAGTGCACCTAAGTCGCCCGCGAGGATGGAGATACTTTTTGTAGGTGACCTCGATTTCTTAAAGATTAATCCAGAACAAAATTTTCTAGAGGAAGAAGTTGAGTTGAGTTTCGGAGTCCTGGTGCACAATATTGGTCTGTCAGGACTGCGAGCTTTTCCGGATTTGTTCGATGTATGATAAAAGTTGGCTTAAAACTTAATTTTCTGCACCCACATTGTCCATTAAGATGAAGAAACTTTTTGTGGGTCACCTCGATCTCCTTGAGTTTGATCCAAAACAAAATTTTATAGAGGAAGATGTGCTCCTGAGTCCTACTGAGCGAAATTCTCTGGAGTCGTTCAATGTATGATAAAATTTGGTTCAAATCTGAAGTTCCTGGAGGAAATTCTTTTTGCGGACCCATTGCATTTTTTCTTTCGGGCTGGTCTCGGGCTCAGGGGCTTTTGCTCATTTCCTTTAGTTTTCAAAGTTTCAGATGGCCGTAAAAGTTGGTCATGCTTCCCGTGTTTTCAGGCTCCCATATTTTAACCGTGGGAAACGCTCATTAGCGACAGTTTGCCCATAGTTGACTACCATGATCTTACTCATGAATAACATGGCATTAGAAATACTCATGATCTCGGCAGTAGTTTACATGACTACCAATACGTCATATTTTTATAGCGATTCAGCTGCTTCATTTGGACATGATTTTTTACTTATGAAATAAATTTTTTCCATCAAATTGTAGTTGTGTGTATACTTTTAACAATAAATATTATACATAATAATGTAGCCTCGGATAGGATTGACATCTCCAGTGACGAAAGGCATGTCCTTGAAAAAGTCTCAGGCGATGAATTGAGATTAGGTGTTTGAAATGCTAGAAGTGTAAGTGATCTTCAGGAAAATGAATTGCGGGATACAATGCGCGTAAGAAAGCTGGTTATTTTGCGTGTACCGGAAACATAGGAGAATGGATGTCAAGTAAGAAACATAGAGTAAGGACTCGAACTTTGGTCAGGAGTAGATTATGAATCATATGGTTCCCAAAGTGTCGGTCTGATTATGAATGAGAGAGCGAAACAACATGTCAACAAGTATGAATGTGTATCACCTAGATTACTATGGGCTAGAATGAAAGTGGGATTCAGAAGACTATTAGGGACTTATGATTCTGACCAAAGAATAATTATACTTGGAGATATGAATAGCTGGGTTGGGGTTTAACGCGAAGGTACCGAAAGGGTACTAGGCCGTTCCGGAGACCCAAAAACGTACGGTAACGGGGATAAATTGATTAGCTTATGCTTAGAAAAAGGTTTAGTTATTACGAACATTTGGTTCAGACATAAAATGATCCACGTGTATACTTGGTGTGGACGCGAAAGCCACAGTATGATTGACTTTGTTGTAGCAAATGAGAGACTGCGATAGCTTGTAAGGGTTTGAGAGGCTATGAAAGCGGAGCGGATCACTACCTCTGATTTTCAAAAATGAGTCTAGGTCAAGAATGGAGGAGAAGAAGAACTAATAATAAGCCGAAGCAGACGCGAATGGGAATAGAGAATTTGCAGAAACCAGAAGTACAATTGGTATATCGTGAAAATCTGAATGAATATTTAGAACATCATGAAGAAGACTGAAAGACTGAATTGAACAATAAAAATGTAGAAGGTGCATGGATAATGCTATGGGATAGCATCTTCAAGAGTGCATCTGAAGTGTGCGCTACTGCAGCTGTAGGAAGGAAGGCAGGAGATGGCTGGTGGAATGATGAAATTCGCGTGGATGTCAACGAGAAAAAGCAAGCGTACTTGAGGATGTCAAAAAGTAAAGGTCTTAGCGATGAGGAGAGGAATAGATTAGAAAATGATTATAGGGATAGAAAAAAAAAGCCAAGATACTAGTCAAAGATAGCAAGGACAAAATCAAAGTAAAAGGAGATAAAAAATGCAAAACGACTTTGAAGGAAATAAGAAATTATTTTGGAAATGTGTTAAGAGGATTAGGAAAGGAAGTTCTAGCACTGAGGTAGTCGGAATCAAGAATGCTGATGGTGAAATAGTATGGGATTCGAACAAAGTGAAAGACAGTATGAGAGATGTTTTCAAGGAATTGTATGGAGGACAAGCTATGGAGCATAACAACCTTTCCATGGAAGAGAATGCGTCAGACAATTCCGTTGTAGGTAGCGGAAGAAGAATCATTTTCGGCGACATTATATCTATGATCAGGAAACTAAGCATTGGTAAGGAGGCTGGTATAGATAGTATCATGTCTAAAATGCTTAAGAGCGCTGGCGGATATTTGTTTGTGTGGCTGAGCCAATTCATGAATATGTGTGCTGTACGTGGCGAAGTTCCAAATGATTGAAAAAAGGCGATTATCGTCCCAATCTACAAGGGAAAGGTTGATAAAGGCGACTCTGCTAATGTGGATTTATGCCAGGGAGATCATGTGCGGATCAGATATATGGTTTGAGACAGATTATGAAAAAGAGTTTGAGAGTAAACAAAAGAGTTTTCTGTGCGTTTGTTGACCTGGAAGAAGCTTTCGATAAGGTGAGTAGATCTAAACTTTGGGAAGTCCTGAAAGAGTATGGAGTGAATGTTTGCCTTCTAAGAGCAATAAAAGCAAGATATAATGGTAGTCAAGCGAGTGTCAGGGTTAATGGCTAATTGAGCGATAGGTTTGGTATTAAGCAGGGCGTTAGGCAAGGCTGCGTTATGCTCTCCTGGATGTTCAATATATACATAAACAAACGTTTGAGAATGGCTCTCTCAGACGAAGAAGGTGTTGATCTTGGGACAGTGGAAGTACGTGGACTGGCGTTTGCAGATAGTAACATTCCTACAGCTGAATCAGCTGATGATTTTCAGAGAATGATGAGCCAACTGGATACCAGCATTAGGAGTAAGAATCTTAAGGTTAACGCAAATGAAACAAAAATTATCGTTTCTGAAACAAGGAATTAGAAAACAGTATGCAACATTGTCTTAAACAAAGAGAGGATAGAACCAGTTGATGAGTTCGTGTATCTTGAAAGTTTATTTACTTCTGACGGAAAGATTGATGCAGATATATCCAGACGTATAAAAGAGGGCAGAAAGATTATCGACTCTTTATCAATATCCATCGCTTCGTTATCTTCAAGTACACATTTTGTTTTCATTTGTAACGTAAAAACCCTTGATTTGATTGCAACCAGAGAAACAATCTTCTTTACAGCGTGAACGTTTTCAAATCGTTGGAATAGAGTACTTGATATACTCTCTATTCTTATCTTCTTTCCAACGATTCTGCATCTTTTTGCAACTATTACAGATGATGTTAGGAAACCACTTCTATATCCCCAGCTTATCCATTTCCAAACTGAAACTTTCTTATGAGTTTCACAAATGTTGTCATCTATGTTTTTCCGCAAAGAGCTTGCAGATATGGAGGTAGCTCTATGCGGAAAAATATAAAACAACATGAGTCAAAGTATCCTGGTTATATGTAGCAGATCATTTATTTTGTTGGAATGATACAAAAGATTCCAATACACTTGTCTTTCACTCAAAACTGACGGATCTTGTGCGAGATGAGTCTTGTAAAAATGCTGAGCCACGATAGATTGCGCTATGAGAGTTATGTGGTTATTGGAATTTATGGTTATAAGATTAAGGGGTTATGAGTTTAAGATGTTATCGGCTGAAGGGGTTGGAAGGCTATTGTTTCAAGAGGTTATGGGATTCAATATATCAGGTATAACGGGCTAATTGGGCTCGGATGATAATATTTTTTCAAGGTTATGTCAAAAACCTCACACGATGGGGTATAATGGACCTCGGTTTCGGTTTCAATGACCCCAAAAACATATAATAAAAATGGCTCGACCCTCAGGTCAGATTTTTTTAAATTTTTGTGTGGCTGTGTTATCACTATTTTTGTTAAATATACCACATTCTTCATTAAATTTACGTAAGAATTAATTAAATTTTTTAGAAAACAAAAAAATTCAGAGGTACATGAACCAATGCTTTAACCTAGGTCTAAGTACAGGTCTAAACATAGGACAAACCTGGTTTTTTCTTTCAGCCACTGGGAGCAAGTCCTAAGGAAAGGCCAGGGTTATTCAGGAAATGTGCTATGTGGGTGATCTCTTTTTGGAGAACAATTTTTACTTTGAACTTTCTTTCGTATTTCAAATATTTTTCGAAAAAAATGTTGACTCTCAGAAAAAGGTCGCCATTTTGTTAATTTTTGAGTGTTTCCAATTTTTTCCCAAATTCGAAAAATTGAGGGAACACGAATTTTCGAAGAAATGCAAGTTATCATTTCGCATCCTATCCCAAAACTTTTTTTAGATCAAAAAGAACACATAAAACATGTTTCACGCCTTCTTAACAATAAAAGCCTATTTTGGATAATTTGCGTTGTACCGCACCGATTAAATGGATAATTGCTAATGGAGATTATTGTTCTGATCTACAGTGTATTGTGTCGCAAGTGACGGACCATTATTTCGTTGTGTACACAAGAATAAAGGAGCTTACACATTCAAGCAGAAAATTATGGGCCTCGGTAAGTAAATGAATGATACTTGTCCAATTTGTTTATCAATATCTATAAAGATTGAACAAAATTATAATCTTTCATATCTTAAAAATCAGATCGATCATTAGTTCATCATTATTCAATTTTCCACATTTCTTTTTCAAGCTTTAATGCTTGTTCCATTTTCTATTCTCTTATATTTGATGAGCATTTTTTTATTTACAGTCCTTTGCGCAAAAACAACCTATGCTACGAAAAATTTGAAGAATGGACCATTCCGCTACGACTGTGATATATAATGTATAAAATGTATAAAAAGGGAGAGTTGTGAAACTATGAGTTGAGGATGCCTGCTTGAAATTTCATTCAATCGTCGGTAGGCGTGCCTCTCGAGTACTCAAACTATACATGATCTTTTGTTTTTCAATTACTTTTAAGCTCCCAAAAATAATAATTATAACTAATCAA
>JAUMHM010085292.1:0-11719 GCA_032362435.1 Melikaiella ostensackeni
GGCTCATGGTGTCACCCTGAAAGACGCCCCTCTGGAAGGTGACGCTGTTAGTTGTCACGCGATGTTTTCCAGATGAGGTAGTAAGTCTGGTTTTCCAAAGGGATATCAATTTCTCTATGCATCCCACTATATGTGGATGAACCTTCAAGCTTTCCAACAGACAGATGATGAGTCTATGAAAGGTTGAATCGAAAGTTTTCTGGTAATCAATCCAGGCCATCGACAGATTGGGATTGTAGGCTGCAACGTCTTTGTAAATGATTTTGTCAAATAGCAGGTTTTCTCGATAGCCTGCTACGTCTCTTTTTGATCCACGCTGTTCATAGATCTCTCTCCACACAGGTTCAATTGTCCGAACAATTCTGTCTTTCAGGATAGCTGTAAATATCTTATACAGCGTGTTCAGACAAGTTATTGGCCTGTAGTTCCTTGGGTTGGAGAAGTTACCTTTCTTCGGTAGGAATACAGTGCGTCCTACAACCGGACACTGCGGAATGGGCGTCTCTAACTTCCAATATGAGGTGAAAATCCGAGCCAGGTGTTGGTGTGTAGAAATAAACTTCTTCCACCAGAAGTTCTCGATATTATCCAGTCCAGCAGCGGAGAAGTTTTTCGTGCCCCTCAGTGCTTTTTTGACCTCTTCAACAGTGATTGGTGGACATTGTTCTCCGGCCTTTATGAGGTAGTCGAACAGCTCCTTGAAACGCATGATATTCTCAGTGTCTTAATGCAATAGGTGTTGAACTTCGTAAGTCTTTTTCCAAAAAGTCTCTACCTGCTCGAACGAAACAGGGGGATCGCTGCAGAGGCGCGAGGGGTCAGCGAGAAACTGTTGATTCTTCCTGGTCTGTCCCTCCCTCTTCTCTATTCTCCTCCTGGCGTCAAATAACACACGTACTTTGTCACCAATGTACTGCTTGATAGTCAACAGCTTTGACTCGATCAATGTATGACGGTGGATTCTCAGTTCGTGAGCGAACTTTTGAAATCTTATCGTAAAAGTCTAAATCGATGTTATGTAGTTAATCACGCACTGAATACGCGACAAGTTCTGTCTAGCCCATCCAATCTTCTTGTTGAGTTGATGCAAGCGCCTTTTGGTCTTTCGATCTATTGTCGGCTTTACCCTTAGATTTGAATCGGCCAAGGCTCTCGCCGCATCATAAGCTGAACAAGTGATGGCCTAGAGGTTGGACTCCTCCAAGAGATCCTCACAAAGGGCGTCATCCATTTCAGCCAGATCTTGGGGCTTAGGAGAAACATACATGTTGATGTTGTTCGTCATCCTGAAATCACCATCATCTCTCGGGAGGTACCTGTTTTCCGCGGTTAGTCTTAATGTCGCTTTCTATAACTGACAAAACCTCTAATTTCGCAGGCCTGTGTAATTTTTCTTGGTAATATTTTTTCATATCATAAGTTTTTTGCCGGAAAGAATGATTTTTTCCAGTATTATTCACGATTGAACCAAAAACTACTTGTTCCATCCAAAAATGGTCGATTAAAAATTTTTAGACCTTCTCAAGACCCAAAATTTGGTTCATTTACGTTTTCGTCATATCTTGCACAGTTTAACCGGAAAATTAAATTATTTAATTTTCTAAAAAGCATTTTGCATGGATAAGACTAGAATCGATGGTCATAAAGGGCTAGTGCACAAACTCGTCCTTTCTCCTTGTGCCTTAAAAGAGTGTGCCAAAGTGCAATCGAATCCAATGATTCCTTCGACGGTTATCGTGTTTACAGACGACAAACAAATGACAGACGTTGACAGACAGACACCGGGGTAAAAACATTTTTTTCTAGCTCAGGGGGTCTCAAAACGTGGAGAACTGATGCAAATTGGGAAAGTGATTTCTCACATAAAAATGATACCTTATCATATGATGAGAATGTAAAATGAGGGAGGAAAAGAAGAAAGACAACAAAACCAACCATTGCCGTTTAAAATTAAATGAAGGAAGAAAACACTATTATTTTTTCAAATGTAATAGTATTTTATTTGATTCTCAACAATAAAGACTCCACATATTATATTTCGTAGAATTTTCTCATAATGTAACGCTGAGCTTTTTTAAAAACTAGTAGGAAGTAGGAACAGATTAAATTTGTTTAAATTTTGTATACATAATTCAAGAATTTTAGATCTAAGAGCTTTTAAAGAACGAACATACAAATATTTCAAATATTATTAGGCATACTTTCAGTTAAGCCTCTGGATGGCGCCCAATAAAATATATTTTAATGCTTCTGATCTTGGAGTAGCGACAAGATTTGAAACTGATTTTTTAAACGATGCGAAATCTTACGTAAGATTTCATTTGAGCTCCATCCATGTAAATAACAGTGAGAAATTACGAAAAGCCCCCCCCCCTCCCTCGACCCCGCAAAGTGCTTACGAAATGCTTGAACCGCTCTATTGGTAAGATGGTTTGGCAAGAAGAAGCTCCTTTTTTTAATATTTGTATTTCATCAATCCTTTTTCCCCCTTTGAAGGAAAAAAAATAAAACAGATTTACGACTATACAATTTAGATAAACTAAAGTGAATTGTAGGCTGTGTTACGTTATCAGTTATATTTGCTCCACGTGTAGCAGAATCTTAAGAAACATGAGCTTTCTCTTTCTAGTTTTTTTTTTTAAATTATGCTAACTGAAGCCAGTTTTGACTGTTGAAGTGACTTTTTATACTATCATACACATTATATAATTATTAATTTTTTACTATGCAATATTTCATATAACGTAGTCCAATTAATTAAAGTCGAGGAATTAACTATTCTTGTAATTTGGTGTGGGAAAATCTTACGAATCCTTACGATAGAGTGGGAAAAGGGTGTCTAAAATTTCAAAAATCATCCTTACGTAATTGATGGACGTTCCCGGAATAAATTTATTAAATTTACTTGCAATTATTTCAAGAGAAACTGAAATTTCTACCAAAATTCGCGGCGTGTAATTCCACTTGGATCAAAATCCCGGATGTGTATTGTTTCACATAATCCAGCGGCCCTGGTCTTACTGTTACCAACATAAACTCAAGATTTGTTTATCTTCGTTAAATAACAATATACTAGGTTTCTTGAAAATGAAACTATTCATAATGGTCAGTGGGGCGTTATATTCACGTCTTTCTTCAGGATTATTATTAATTTGGGATAAAATTTTTCATTTCATAATTGTTAATTAGGGTTTTTTTGCATTTTCTTTCCTCATAGGATATACGGTATAGGCAAAAGTGAAAAGCTGTACAATTCTCATTCAATCCTAATGATATGTAGCGTAGTTCAAATTTATTAAAATACAAAGATCCAAATAAGCATGAGCATATTCTCGATTTTCTAAATCATCTTTATGAAAATTGCTTATTTTTTAGTTGGAATGTACAATATACACGAAGTAAAATAGCAAATTATGGAAACATTACTTATACAAGAAAAGGGAGAAACTTGATTACTTCTTTAAGTTCACTGACGCTATAGCAACTTTCAAAAATTTTAATTATTCGCTATGATTTTTGCGTCCTTGGGGTCAAGATGATGTAAAATACTTCCATTACAACGAATCTCTGATATCATGAAGTCCATGATACGATATTTTTTGTCCACAACCTACAATAAAGATTCTCCTCGGCAAGAGAATGTTTTGGCTTGCACAAAACTTACAGAATATCTTCTTTATACAAGCCCGAATGTGAAAAAAAAATTCGGATGACATAGAAAAATTGGGGGTTTCTATGAAATTTAACTTTATTTCCTGGCTGGATTTTTGAAAATGTAAAATCTTCATTTAATAAAAAAAACTTAATGGAAAAAAACCATTTTCGTGACTACGCGAATTTTTTCGAAAAACTTGATCTTTCGAGTTTTTCTCGCCAACGATACAAGATATAATAGAAGAGTAAGAGGTTTGTTTTTGTAGAACATTTTCAAATGAATAAACTTTTCCTTAACATTTTTGCGTATCTATTCTTATTTGTAAGGGAAGTGCAAAAATTCAGTTATTCGAAAAAAAATTCTCGTGTCCACAAAAATGGTTTGGCCAAATGCTCATTACTTCGCAGAATTTTTGTTTCCAAATTTGAAAAATACTTGATGCCTAATTTTCTCTAGAAACAAAATTTTTTGTCGACCAGAAATTCCACGACATGAAGTGTAGATGCCTGTCTGATTTTATTTGGATCTGGTCTAAGTCTAGATTAGTAAAATTTCACTAATTACTTGGGAAATGCTACTTATTCAATTGGAGAAAAGTGAGCCACTAAAGATGAGTGGAAAATTACTAATTCGATGTGAGAAATTGTAACTAATTGCTTAGTGAAAATAAATACATTCACTCGAGGCTGTATATGTATATATTAATCAAAAGAAGATTGCATAGAAACGGTAAGCATGTCAGATAGAAAAGTTTAATAAATGAAGGGGATTATGAAACATTTTCAACTTCATTGAAACAATAAGAAGGCAGCATTGTGAAACTGACAATTAGTCTATGTCACCTCTAGCTTCTTCGCAATTGAATTCTTCAAAATAGAAAAATAAGAATTATTTACAGATAATCTATTTTTACAAGTGCTGATAAGGCTTATGTCCTAAGAAAGTACTACTAAAATAGGGATAAAGTACCAAAAAAGTTGAAAATATTTCCCGTTTCACCGGGACTTTTTGAGAATAAAAGTACCGAAAAAGTCCCACTTACTTTTTTCGTTGAAATTTGCACAAGTCCTAAAAAGTTTTTAGGACAAAAGTACTATAAAAGTTCCATTTTATTATTTTCCTGATTTGTATATAAGTTCTGAAGAGATGTATGTCCTGAAGAAGTCCAGGCCAAAACAAAACATAATAAGTGGGACCTTTTCCGGGACTTCAGTCCTAAAAAAAAGTACACGAAAAAATTCCCTATAATTTTCTCACCAATACAACAAATTTCTGAAACTCCTATAACTGGGATTTGCACGATGTATGGGATTTTTATATCTGATAATTACATCCTTGATAAAACCAAGGGCAATCAAAGAATAAATGAAAAGTTCATTCACGCTATATACACTAGGGTGTTTCTGAATTAACAAAAATTGGCCCAAAGAAGCTATTTGTTAAATTCATTCACAAAGGGTGATCAAAACAGCGGCTGATTCAAAACTAAAAAAAAAGAAACCTTTTTCCCACAGTTTTCAACGTAATACTTTTGAACTTCATGCAAAAAATTTTTGGCTCCAGAAATCACTTGATAAATTTGAAAATCCAAAATTTAAAAAAATATATACGAAAAGGTGGCCAATTTAAAATAAAAAGAGGTCCATGAAGGACGTTGAAATTTCGTACCGAGTGTAGAAATTGGCTGTTTTATTTGAAATGGAATCAAAGAGGTCGTGTTGCCTCCAAGAATTTCACCAACTCCTGCATGTTACTGTAATGACAACACGCATGTGAGGATTATTGAAATAGTCCCTTGTACTTGAATCTCTAAGCGCTACAACCATCTTTTTCTTGACATCCAAAGAAACATTTTCATCGAGGAAGGCAAAAGCGACTATCTCTTCGTTCATGTACCATAGAAGTAGAGCAAACTTTTTGGATGTGTCTTCAGAAATGATTCGATTCACTCAGTCACAGTCGATGAGTGCCTTAAGGAACTCAGAATCATTGTTCAGCGCAGGAATAGCTAGACGTGCTGAAAACTAAGCTTTCACATATAGTTTCATTATGAGAATCCAGACATTTTTCAAACCCGACAGTTCATTAGACCTCAAAAAAAAATTGTTTCCGTAGCATAGATATTCTTAAGGAATAAAGCACTTCGTTCATCGATCGAGCATTAGAAAGGGCACGTTATGTCAGCACATATTCCATCGACCTCAGCTGACAAGCTCCACTCCAGTAAAGTAGAGTCGATTGCTTTTTCTTGTATTTTACCTGATCCTCAGTTAATTTCGGTATGCATGATAGATGAAGACATAAAAGATCAGGTCCGGACACAAAAACAGGAAGCCTATCCACTATTTCTCCGTCAGAAATGTCTGACATCATTTTTCTTCCCAGTAAAGTGTTAACTTTTCACAAAGTTCGAGTTGCTCTCTAAATTTTCGAGCTTGCTCTTCTTGTATGCAATCACGAGCCCACAACCTTCAACTATCTGTACATCCAATGAAGCAATACACTTCATTTTCTTATTTACCCGCAATTCCTCATCAGCTGCTCTTTTTTCTGGCAGGCTGTTCTTTGTGTAACAATTTTTTATCTATACCAACTATGGCACTTCTCCGACCAGTTTCACGTTAAGTCAATGAAAATTCTTCAGCTTCTTCAAGAATGATTGGATTTAAAGCATCTTGATGAGCGATATCAAATAAATTGTTAGTACCATCCCTGAACACTTATTCTTCTGCCATTTGAGACGGTGAGATTTTGCGGCTGATGATAGAAAATTGCAAATTCTTTTACTCTTCATGTGAAGACAGAATTTTTTAACGATGTTATCATCGCGACTAGTTGGAATTCTATCCCAAAAGGTTCGAAGTTTTTTGAGCATGACATCAGCACCCTTACGTTTACTTTTTTTTCACGGCTGTGATCTGGTAGTTCATGAAACTTAACACTCGTTTTTTGGAAGGTAGTTTGCTCCCGAAGATATCACTCTAAGAGTGGAATATCCAGAAGGAACATTTTTTCCCGACTTTTCGACTGCATTTTCAATTTTTTCAGCTATTTTACGTATAATAGACCCTCAAACATAACTTGAATATCGAAGTCAAGAAACACTTGGCCGCGAAAAACTCTCGCGAAAAAAATTCCACATTTTAGTCTTTAAATATTATACACGTAACGAAAACTCAAGCCAAATTCAATGATTCCATATACTTATTCACATTTTTTCTTTTTACCCGTTGAAACAAAAGACTTTAGTGAAACACTAGAATGGCGAAGTCAAGAAAGGACTTGTTGTCTTTGTAAACAAAAATGAAAATGCAAATGCAAATTTTTGTTCAAGGCGATAAAATGATTCGAGTAAGAATTGAAAAAGTTATGCAGATTTTTCGTTTTTGCATAATTCCTCCGATGTAAATACCATGGGAAATTCCAAGGCCCGTTTGGTGGGTAAATGTTAAACGATTTGTCTAAAATTTGGTGTAATTTTCGTTTGGGCATACAAACAAATTCTGCTAGTGGGAGCAGACAGAAAAAAAATTACTCTATGAGTGAGGATCACCTCAATTAACATATCATGGAGGTAAATTTCAATTCATAAAAAAATTCACTATTGTAAATATGCAGATAAACTAACAGCCAAAACTAATTGATCGATCTATTTTTCCATACAAAACCATCGTTGACTAAAAAATATACCGTCTTATCGAATATACCATCGTGGTTCAGAAAATATTATTAATTGGAAATTGCGTTTATTTATAATTAACCAAAAACTTCTACCCAGAACCATTGCGAAACTCTTGGAAATTAAGACGCATATTGGAATTGAAGTTTCCAAATTTGTCATCTTCGCTTAACCATCACGGAAAAAGTGGTTCGTTAGAATAAATCTCTAAGCCAAAAGCTCCAAATATGTTAAATTGGAGCGCATCTTTACATCGGTGAATTTTGTTGAAATCACTATTTCGCGTGTATGTTATTGAATTCGACTTATTGAAAAAGTAGGATGAACAATTTTAAATATTAGGATTCACTGTGTCATTCAATGAATCCAAAGCGAAGTAAAAGGAAGAGTTACTTTTACATACAGGGCGTTTCTTTCATCTTGAGACATCGGAATATCTCAATAAATACGCATCTAACGACAAAAATGTTTGTAATGAAAACTTTTTATATTGGAGGGGGAAAAGCGACCCCGCAATAAGGTAACCCACGTCCCGCCCCAAGGGGCGCGGGAGGGGTCACTTTGAAATTTCAAACAAGGACCTATATTTTTTTATTGCAGATTCAGATCCTCCATCAAAAAATACGTAAGTTTTATTTCAGAATTTTTTTTCGATTCGCACCAGATGGCACTACATTAGCGACAAATGACATTGTTGACTGTTCAAGGAATTCGCGTCCAAACAAAAAATTAAAGAGACGTGTTGATTGTTTTCAGAAGAGTTATTCAATAGTAATCAATTAAATTTTTAACATCCATTCCACCCACCTGCGAAGGGAGGTTAAAGTGGAGTAGAAAAATGAGAAAGCTCAATTTTATTTTTAAAGCGCAAGCTTCTAATTTTGACTCCAAGTATGTAAGCAGTCAATGAATTAACTACTATATTTGGCGCTACCCAGGAACAACGACGTGGACGTAGTACTTGTCTGTTTATGTAGGGTGCTTTTTTCGGTGAGACCCTTTGCCTCTAACCTTCGGAATGCTTGTTTTCGGTGAGTCCCCCCGCCTCTCACTATCGGGGTGCTTGTTTTCGGTGAGTCCCCTCGCCTCTCACAAACGATGTGCTCGTTTTCGATGAACATTTTACATCAAGTGCTCAAAATTGGGTTCTCCCACTTCGATGCACTTGTTGATCCGCGCTTAGAGAGGTTGCACACAACTGCGGAGTGTGTCTGATGCTATTTGGTTACAAACAGTCCTGATTCGCCATTTCATGTTCTCCAGAGTTGTTGGCAGTTTTTGATAAAATAGATTCTTTATATAACCCGACAAAAAGAAATCCGGCGACGTAAGGTCTGGCGATCTGGCAGGCCATTTTACCGGACTTTCTTTACCGATCCAGTGACCGTTGAATTTGCGATTCAGTACTTCACGCGCGATTGTCGAATAATACGCTGGACAACCGTCATGTTAGAACCACATTTTCTGTCGCGCTTCCAAGCTTAGGTCTTTAAGCAGTGTTGGAAGTTTCATTTCCAAAAATTAACGATATTTTTCACCGTTTAAATTACTATCAATGAAATACGGACCGATGTGTTGGTCTCCAATTACTCCACACCACACGTTCACGTACCAAGGACGCTGACGCTCAACTTCGCGCAGCCAGTGTGGGTTTTCCACACTCCGATAATGCATGTAATGTTAATTAACCGTACCGTGGTTCGTAAAAGACGACTCGTCAGAGAACAATACTCGGAAAAAGAAATTCGGGTTCCCTTGTATCTGCTGAAGCGCCCATTGACAAAATGTCACTCGATTCTGAAAATCATTGCCATGAAGTTCGTTATGCAGTGGAATATGAAAGAGATGATATTTATTACGTTCTAATACCCTCCAAACACTGTTTAAGGACATGCCGGAATCACGGCGTAGTTGCCAAGTACTAACATGGGGGTCATGAGCAGCTGCGGCTAATATCGCGATTTCATTATTAACTTCAGTAATAGTTTTTCGACGATTCCTTCTTTTGCTTGTACACTTTCGTCAGTGGTGAATTCGTTGACAATCCGGTAAAAAGAAGCGCGTGACCGTACACTGTCTAGAAAACTTTGAGCATAAAGAGTGACAGCATCCTCGATATTCCTGCCACTTTCTCCATAAATGCAAATCATTTTAATTTTCTCTTGTACAGATAAAACATCCATTGAAAAAGTAATGAGGTCAAGTAAAGAGGGAATACAACGACACCTAATCAAACACAAACGAACGTAAACAGCACAAAGAAACCACCAAAATCAAAGAAAATGAGAAATTTTCTGATCCAAATGGACCCAGAGTGACCACCAAAAAAGGGGATAAGAAGATGATCAAGCTTTTTGAGAAGCACCCTACCTACAATTTGCGGCAAGCCCAAAAAGTTTTGTCTGTACAGCCAGTGGAAAGAGGAAAATGGGATCACTGTCTTGAACTGGCCCTCACAATTCCCAGATGCAAATCTCATAGAAAATATGTGGTCTTAATGAAGCAGAAGCTTCGGGGAAAACGTGTTTCCAACATCAAACAGCTGATTCGACACCTGCGTGACATTTGGAGATCCTTACCCTGCACTATGGCTGAAAGTTTGGTGGAAAGCATGCCCCGATGCTGCCAAGCTATAATCGACAATCATGGGGACTGAACACCATATTAGGTGAACGTGTCACAGTTTAATTACTCTTTTTTGAACGTCTGATGCTGATTTTCATAAATGTATTTTCCTTTAGAAGAAATCGTGACGACGCTCTTGTGGAAATGATTATCTAAGATATAAAATCCAACCCAAACGAACGTGAGCAACACAACGAACCCAAACAAACCAGCCCGTACGAATCTACCCAAACGAACCGACCCTTTGTCTTCTTTGTATTCCGTTCGGGAGCGCATTTCTTGAACAGTTAAAAATGTCATTCTTCGCCAATGTAGCGCCATCTGGCGCTAATCGGAAATAAATTTTTAAGTGAAACTTACGTACCTTTTGCTGAAGAATCTGAAACTGCAATAAAAAATATAGGTTCCGATTTGAAATTTCAAAGTCATCCCGCCTCCAGGGGGTGGGGTGTGGTATAGATTTTTGCGGGGTCGCTTTTCCCCTTCGAAAATGAAAATTTTTTATGACAGACATTTTTTTCGTTAGATGCGTAATTCTTGAGATATTTCGATGTCTCAAGATAAAAGAAACACCCTGTATAGTAACCCTAACTAGTGTAAAAAGTTTGCCTATTCCGCATTGCATAGTATACGCACTACGCACGCTGTAGGCGATTCATAAGTAGATTGGCTCAAAACTTGTGACAAAAAAAATGGTGTGAAGTGTTGATGGATTTAAAGTGAAAAAAGCTATTTTATATATGATTACTGAACTTAATTTACGTTTCTTATAACACAATCGTACGCACAGTCACTCACACAAATTTTTTTCTACATTTATTTGAAAACTGAGAGTTGAAAAATTGTTCTCAAGGGAAATTTTTTATTTTGAAATTTTATTTCATGTGAAAATCATCTCCATTTATTTGAAACGCAAAAATTAATTACATATCTAATATACAGAACGTTATCCACTGGCAATATTCAATAATGATTTTCTATGTCTTTTCAAATATTTAAGCTTTGAAGATGAAAGAATTCATTTTCGACCATTCTACTTGAAAAAAAAATTCGTCTAAACAATAAAGTATTTGAACGTGGATGGCCTAATTCAATACAATCTTGAACATTTTTAATTTTATGCGCAATGAGAGATATCCTAAGCAGAAAATTCCAAATGCGAAACAATGTAAGAAAATAACTGATTTTAAAATTATGACTCTGTTAATTTTTGTACAATATTTATGAGCGGTATGAACGATTTATTTGAATTTTTACGAGACTTTTCATAATGTAAGGTCCATTTTTGAGTGAATTTATAAAAGAAAAATTTCACGTCCGTCTTCATTTATAACAAAATATTAAATATTCATTAGCTTTCACGAATGGTGTGAAGCGTTCTTACTTTTGTTAATACGTAAATTTTATTAATAATGATTCAACTCGGAAGAAGAAATGAAGAATCGTGAATTTTCAATTCTAATGTTGAGGATTATTTATTCACACATACGCATGAAATGAGTATTCATAAAAATCATGGAATCCTCGTATAACGAGAGAGATAGCTGACGTTTGTCGCCCTCGTACTCGGCTTCGAGGGTACAACTCTCTGACCTGTTCGCTTGGACCAGTGATTCCCAAACTTTTTTCGCACTTTTCGGGGAGCGGCAGGGTCGCCACCCTCAAATTTTTTCACAATACTGAAACCCAAGGGGAGACACTGGACTGCCTGTTGTGCGGGCGCGGTTGCTTGCCGCGCGCGACCTTCCCATTGTTAGAAA
>JAUMHM010085293.1:0-11719 GCA_032362435.1 Melikaiella ostensackeni
TGGAAATAGTTCATACGGCCCTGATTGTTGACATTGGAGTCGCTCCGCCATATGTCCAAGGCCATTTTAGGCAAGAACCAAATTCGTACTTTTATGGGACTCTCAGTGTAGTAGCAATACGCTTAAGCCGAACATTATCTAGGAAAGCTGTGATCAATCTACTTATGTTAGTACAAAAAATGATGATGATTTCAATAGCAAGAGTAATTTATATTTGAAATACGAGTATAATAAAATTATCTATTATTTTACATGTATCTCTATCATGAAAGCGCAAAGTTTGAAATTAAACGCAAGAAGGGACACAATTTTAGGATAAAGTTCGCTACGATGTATCCCGACATAGAGGAAGTTGCAATAAGAGATCGAATCACTAAGATTAAGGACATGAAAAATAATCTACTTATCTCAGAAGACCGAGCAATGAGGATTAAAGGATAGGCTGAGCCACAACCTCCAGAGGCATATAGCCTGATCCAACCAGAGGCAGCAGAAAAGATTCAGCAACCAGAAAGACGATTAAAATGGGCATACCATATGAACAGATATGTTATGAGCCTTTATTTTTTAGCAGAGAATAGTGGGCAATGTGTAAGGAGAGAACATCAACGTTTGTTCTTACTTAAGTACCCGCACCTAGCCACAAAAATGAAGGAACAGAATCTAGTGGACCAAGAACGCTCAATATCTGTCAACAAAGTTCTTTCAACGCTCAAAATAGCTGTCATTAAAATGGAAGTAGAACAACAGCCTCTTATTGATGAAATCTCTATGGAAGGTGATAGATAATAGAAAGATGATTGAAGCTAAAGGCATTCTCTACTAAAGATGTTCGTTACGGAGGAGCTGCGTGTACTGATAGGGCACCCAAACAATGAGGTTTTACCAATGCATTTGAATGCGAAACTAACTGCTTTACAGGTGCAAAGTCTTGTGTATTGGACGGCTGTGACAGTCGTTAGAACGTTGAGACGTAGAACTAAGCCTACAAATGCAGTCTTTGTCCCAGAAAGGAAGCGAGATCCACCACGGAAAATCAGATTGGATATGGATGTTAGCAGAGCAAGAAGCAAATTGGGTCGATTAACTCAATTCAAGGAAGGAAAAAAAACCAGAAAGCTGACACGCCATGTTACTAAAATCATCCATCTCGAAAGGTCGAGACATTGCCACCAGCTGTATTGGATAAGAGTAGACTCCCAATGGCAGAGACTTGATGTTCTTACTGCTAGACTGCGTCCATGTCAAGTCCGGACATGGTGCACAATTTCTGTTACAAGTACCTCATCAGTGTGCATCCTGCGTTGGCACGGTATTGCCAAAAGATCATCCAACAACCAGAATCTGATGTCAGGCTTTATACTCCAAGGTACCAGGCATATGTTGCCGAAAAAAACAGATGCCTAATTCTATCTGAAATTCGACCAATGGCCTGTATCCAAACGATTTATAAATGCTTCACAGCTGCAATTGCAGATAAGGTTTACGCTTATTGCGACAAGAATAACATCCTAACAGAAGAACAAAAAAAATGCTGCAAAAACTTTCGGGGCAGTAAAGGTTTAGTCACCATTGACGCTGTGATCATGGCGTAAGCTAGAAAACATCGAAGAAATTTGCACGTGGCTTATATTAACTACAAGCAAACTTTCCTTTCGGTACCACATGACTACATATTTGCTTGTAGTTTTGAAAGTTCACAGGATCTACCCTCGTATCATCGACTTCTTACGTCATGCAATGATACTTTGGAGATATTGCGTTTTACAACATCATCTGTGCAGCAGATCTCGATTACAGGCCCTTGAACTTGTCCTCAGAGGAAGCCTTAAACATTAGGTTGTCAGCATCAGAAACTATCGCAAGAACATGTTAGAAAAGTCTTAATCATCGACATTGCTTGTCCACTTAACCGGAACTTACAGGCAAGCTACACAACCAAGATCCATGAGTATAGCGAGATGAGACATGAAGTAGAGACAATATGGAGGAATATAAAACATGCATCTATTCATCCTATTGTGATTTCGGCAACAGGCAATGTGCAAGCAAGATGCACTCAACATCTCGAACCCTATGGAATAACAGACGGTAGCTCTAAAAATCCAGAGGTGAATTATGTCACCTTCAACGTTCTGAGCCGCTGTGGAAGTTCAAGAAGGCTAAACGACGAACACCAAACTACACCATACACCTAATTTTGTGCCTACTAAAACATCGTTGCAAGAGATTTTAAACATCGCATTAAATTCATAACATCTTTAACTCATCGGGCACTTCACTTAGTTCGTGAAGAATAATAAAACACCGGGTTCACTCCAGAGAAAATAGCTAAAAAAAATAATGCTGAGTGAAGAGCTTCGTTCTAAAATATTATCTCTTTTCGCGCTTAGTTTCGAACTTTGCGTTTCATAGTAGAGACGCATCAATTCATCTATCATTGTTGTATTCCAGTTCATGCTCTCCCACGGTATTCTTCTTAAGGTGGTTGGATGCAAATCGCTAACGCTAGCCAAAGCATCCTCAGCAGGCACAGTCGACATACCACTGTTTGCCGCCTGTCGCAGATGTTTTCGCTGGCCAATCTGGCCAGCGAAAAAAAAATAACAGAGGACAGGAAGAAGGAGGCGTGTTGAATGATTATAGACCCTTAAGAAACTATTAGAATATCTAGAAGCTATCATACGCCTCCTGAATTTTTTAAATACCTAAAATGGATTCAGTGGGAGAAGTGAAGAAATACACATACTACATTTGAAACAATTAGATTTATTCAACATATTACATGATAATATATATGTATAATATGTAAAGAAGTGTACAATATTGATTGATAATAGATAAACTTATTACTTGCGCAGTATGGTATTGGTTCTATTTCATTAGTGTTTTCAAACCATCCATATGAAATATTCAGTCAAATATTACAAATGTTAATTCAATATTTGGAAAGATTGAACTGTCTATTGATGTATTACCATCAGTTAATAAAAATATTATTCAATAATGTCAGCCTTTCTTATTTCATTATTGATTGAAATTATATCATGTGCATTATTCCTGCTTTCAGTTGCTTGAGACTGTAAATATAATCGCAATCGATCTACTCATATGTTTGAATTGTCCCAGTATTCCAACAGTTTTGCTTCTGTTTCTGCTTCTATTTTATCTTCAGAGAAAAAATCGCTTCCAGCATCATCATCATCTTCATCATAATCTTCATCAATACTAATACTTTTTTCTTCTTCGCACATGGTTCTACTTCATGTTCAACCTTCTGATGAATGCTGACCAGTTTCTTCAATGTAGAGGATCGTCCTTTACATACTCCTTGATCCGTTTGTTCCCCTTCATGTTTGAAAATCTTATACTTTTGTCTACTTTCTTTACTAGCCCCATCAATCCGTTTGTTTCCGTCTTGAATTGTCCTTATAGCTTCAGGTACCTTTGCAATTTGGTTAATGTTTTTCTAATAAGACGTAAGATTATTTGTTATGTAAGAGTGTTTCAATCAATTTATCCAACTGTTGAATGAACATTTGTAATATTTTATTGAACATTCCCTGTATTCAATTTAAAAATACTAATAAAATAGAAGCAATAACCTACTAAGTAAGCCATAAGTTTATCTGTCATATGTGGGCATCTGCACGAAAAGGGCCCTTATCGTTTCGTGTAGGTAATATAGCGGGATAAATTCCTGGCATTTTAAGCTCAGGGCGAACCCTTTAGGTCGAAAAGTAAGTCGCCGGGGCATTTCAAAGTTGAAACTTCGAAAAACCGATTTTCGACAAAAACGCATCTAAAGCTGGAGGGGCACTATAAGCGCACGTGTTGTACCTTTTCTTCTAACATGTAATGTATAAACTTACGGCTGCTTTCTGGACATGAGTATAGTGCCAATAGATTTTGTATAACTTATATATTACATTATGACCTGAAAATAATAATTTTGACCCTGACTTAGTAAAACGCAAATATCTCTCAAACTAGAAATGGCCATAAGGGCCGTTTTCCCGCGGACGCCCATATACAGTTATTTGCATATATCATCACAGCTTTTGAAGATTCTTATTAGTAGACTTGAGACATAAAATCATCTAATACATCATCCTTCTCCCCTTCCTTCTCCATATATTTGAATATTTTATTGAACTTGATAAAAGTTGACATCTGTGTTATTAATGATAACAGATATTAATATCCTTAGTACTTCACTCAGCATTATTATTTTTTTGTGCTTTTCAGCGTTTTTCTCGAGTGAACCTGGTTTTTCATAATTAGCCACGGACTAAGTCAAATGTTTAATACGTTGAAGATGTTATGAATTTAATACGATGTTTGAAATCTCTTGCGGCGATGTTATAGTAGGCACAGAATTAGGTGTATGGTGTAGTTTGGAGTTCTTCGTTTACCGTTGTTGAATTTACACAGCGGCCGAGAGCGTTCAAGGTGACATTAATCGACTCTGGATGCTTTTTCAGAGCTATTACCTGTTAGTCCTAGGGTTTTAGTCGCCTACTTTCTAATAATCTCGGAAGTTTCTGACAATGCGACAGGTGTTTAATGAAACCCTTTTTGAGTTGCTGCCTGTACCCTACTGACTCCTAGATGTTCGAGATGATCAGTGAATCTTGCGTGCACATTTCCAGTAGCCGAAAACACGATAGGATGAATACATACATAATTAGCATTCCTCCATATTGTCTTCACTTCATGCCTTAGTTCGCTATACTTATGGATCTTGGTTGTATAGGTTGCCTGCAAGTTCCGGTTCAGTGGACAAGCAATGTCGATGATATAGACTTTTCTACCTTTTTCCTCACGCATCACGATGTTGGGTCGATTGGCTCGGATATAATGATCCGTCCGGATAGTAAAATCGCAGTATAAGATGTAGTCTTTATTTTCTGAAACGGGCACTGCAATGTGTCTATAGAAAGATATCCATTCTGTTAAGAGTCCTAGGTTTAGGGCAAGTTGTTAATCTATAATGCCCACTACATCATGTGTCTGTGCGTGTACTCTCTCTGAGTCATTACGCGACGACCACCATCTATGTGCTCTATCGATTCGTTGGTATCTCCGCACAATTGGCACCTGTCAACCACGTCTTGATGTAACATGTGCTTGCGATAGTTTCTTCTGCTGATAGCAATGTTGCGAAGCGCAACATCTCACTTGCTGTTGAAAGAGTCTCATAGCAAGTTGAGAGAACTGAATTCTGCGGTCTCTAATTCTCTTCTGATTAATTGCACTGTTCTACATTTATCTAGTCCGAACTCCATGTGGATGTCATTAGAAAACTGATCAGGGTCTTGGATTACGTGCTGCAGTTTTTGGTTTGAACTAGCATATAACTTTAAGTCATCCATGTACAGATGATGTATCAGTTGATGACCATCCTCATTATGATGTACGGAACTTTGTTTGGACTTATATTCCTGCCAGTAATAGGTCATTACCAAACATGTAATATACTAAAGTAATAAGATGCACTTTTCAGCTATCCTCTAGAAAAACGGCTTGAAGAAAATCCTCGCACGCTACATGGACCGCGATGCAACTGCCTTTCGTCTCCTAGTTGATTCAGGCGGTAGCAATCCGAGTTTGTAATCGGAAAGTCTGGGCTCGAATCCTGCTGCACTCAATTTTTCTTCATTCGAATTTTTTGCATTGAAATTGACCATGAAATTTATTTAAATCAAGTCAAAAGATTTCTTTTAACATTTTTTCATTGAACAAATTGTTTTTTTTTAACCCTTTCCACATTTACGACAGGAAAAGTTTTTTTCTAATATAAAATTCTCAGTTTTCTTCATTCAATTCAACATTTATATTTTGGCCATTATTATTTCCATATGAGATGAAAATAAAATACATAAAAATAGTATAAGTGAATAAAGAAAAATTAGAATTTTCTATAAGAAACTTTTTTTACTGTGAAAGTGGTGAAGGTTGAGAAAAACCATTTTTTTATATGGAGAAAGTGGTTAGAAATGAATCTTTTGGCTTGATTCACATAAATTAAAATGTCAATTGTAATAAAAAAAATTTGAATGAAAAAATGCAGGCAGCAGGAATCGAGCTAAGACTTTACGATTACAAATTCGGAGAGTCACCACCTCGTCTAACCAGGAGATGAAAGACAGTTCCATCGAGGTCCATGGCGTGCGTGGATTATTTAACGACAGTGACGTCACAGTATTTGAAGTAGTTACTTCACACACCGGCGATCATTATTGCGGATGCGCACTTTGAAACAGCAACTTCACACACGGGTTGCGAATGGTGAAATCGTAATATTAGTGGCGCCACCTTGAAGATCAGCATTCACTTACGTCTGAAAGCGACATAGGCTGGGCGTACCTGTCAAATGTCAGAGTGAAGTTACAACCCTTCACTACGACATTAGAAGCACTGAAATCCTATTTGTTTGGTGATTCGTCTGTTTCTATGAATTTCTTGAACAATATCAGAAAATATAATTTATGTTTTCAAATTACCTCATTTGGAGCAAAGAGAATAAAAGAATCTAGTCACGTGCTAACGGTTAAAATACAATGACAGATATATGCACAGGAAAACAGTGGAATCATTTTTGTTGCAGCTCATTTGTTATGTTCTCGGAATAAGATTTTTTTTCTCAAAATGAGAATACTTTGAGCTTGAAACTATGACATCAACATAGCTGCATTCTCATTCTCCGGTGTCTCATTTTTGTTTATCTTAAAACAACAGCGAATCGGCGTACTTTTGAGGATCGGCATTTTCCTGTGTCATAAAGCTAGATGTCTTCTTCATTTGCCTGAAAAAGAACCGAATTTTTTCCAAATTTATATTATCGAAGATGAATAAAATGAATTGAGTCGACATTGGGAAATTATTCTTGGTACGCAACCATAATTAGTTCTGAACTTACGTTTGCTTTATTGAACACAATTCGTTAATGAAAATATTCTGCCGTGTCAAGGAAAAACTTTCGTAAGTGACATCGTCGTTAAGGTCGACTTCACCATTGCCAGGTATAATAAAATGAACCGTAATCGCAAAGTCACTTACGTAAGTTTTATCTTTACACGGCAGTATTCATGAATGCAATGGATAATATGCTGACAGGCGAATAAAGATTATTACTACTCGAGCTGATAGGACACCACATGGTGAGCAGGAACGACGTCTCAATTTTCCGACTGTTAATGAAGTGACAATCTTAATAGCTGGCAATGAGTTCAATAAGCGTGACCATCGATCATACGATGCAATACAACATCCAGCAAATATAGTTAATCCATTAACCGACATAGCTATAAAAAAAGTATCTGCAATGGATTTTTATTCTTATCGAATAATAATTATTCGAAGTGAAACAGAAAATCCCATTCTGCAATTTTAAAAGCTTTCCCATCAATTTATTGTAGATATGTTTACTAAAATTGAAAGTGAACATCTTCCTTTTATACGAGTCTATCAAATTAAACTTCGAGTTGATGATTATACTCATCTACGTGATGCAGTTCAAAATGATCGTAACGTTTCTAACTCAGAGCAAAAAATTATTTTACCCTCAAGTTTCATTGGAAGTCCTCAGCACATGCATGAATAAGTACAGGATGCAATGACTTATGAGCGATCATATGATCGACCATGTTTGTTCATAGCATTCGCTTGCAATCCTAAATGGCCAAAAATAGAAGAGTTATTGTTATCTAACTAGAATTAAAGATATCAACATAACACCGCAGCTCGAGACTTCAAACAAAAGTTAATAAACCTAATAAATGAGATTACTGAAAGTCATTTTTTTTTTAAACACGTGCGTGGCTATATGTAATAAAATGGCTGAAAAAAGGATTACCACACGCTCATATTTTAATTTTATAGATAAATAAAATTCATCTAAATCAAATAGGTGATATCATATGCGCTGAAATTCCACATCCTAATGAAGTTCCATCACTTTTTGAAATATCGTCAAATAATCGTCCGTTTCCTAACAGCCCCCTTCTCAGATTGAATTTAGTCTCTTAAATTCTGATCCTTTTCAATTTTATAACCTCTTCTGGTTTAATTGGAGATTGAACGCTTGCATTATATGCTACCACATAAGTCGGTGTGTCTACAGAAGTTTTTACGCTGAATAAAGAAAGTTTCTTAGGTATATATTTTGATATAACGTCGAATAATCCTATTTTATATAGAGTGTACAATGTTCCTAGTCCTAGGGCGAAATATCCTAAGTACTGCAACCATTCTAGACTAGTTTTCGGCCCATGTTTTAATCCTACGATGTGTGGCTATATTTTTTATCAAGTTCTCGGTATCATCTAGACTTAGTTTTGTCTGTTTCAACTCATAGTTGGTAATCTCTTTAAGTAACTGTATGAGTGTTGTTCTAGTTTTTCTAAATCGGTTTGGCTATAAATAACATTATAAGTTACATTGAACCATTCGGTATATTTTTCTATCAGTTTTTGGGCTAATTCTAACTGATCATAATTATTGTAGATTTTACAGTTGTTGCCAGTTATTTTAATCGGTTTCGTAACTTCTATATTTTTGATGATATTTTCGCAGACTACGTCTAAGTTTGGTTTGCCCAATTATATATCCGTTTTTTATTGGTAAAAATGTTTCTTTGTGCAATAAATAAGGTGAAAAATTGCATTTATTCTGTTCATATCTTTTGAAAAGACTTGCTTCGCAGGTGTTACTATCGATTCATTGTATGTTAGGCTGATTTCTCTTACATACCTTATATTCGGATATCTGTCTACATTTTTCAATTGTTCCGAAGTCTGTCGGTACGTAAGAGTCTCTGTGCTCGATTATCAGGTCATAATCTGGGATGATGGAAAGGTGGATTTTGTTACTTTGTTCAGAGTTAGGGAATATTTTTTGTAATGATCCTTCTTCTTTTTCCAAGACAGGGATATTTAGGATGTAAGTGAATAATCCTTGAATTACTTCTACGGACAACCGACTTATGTCAATTATGTGCTGATAGTTATCTCTCTCATTATCGGAGTAGTATCTCGTTCTGTGGTGCTCCTCGAATTCCCGTATGGCACTTTTTTGCCCTATGTATGGTATTCTTTTCACCTAGGTGTTTTGAATGCGCTTCTTTTAGGATTCTTACTCCTTCTTTTTTAAACAGTTCTCTTGTTTCATTGAAGCATAGGTGAAAACTTAAACGCGGGTAGAGGTTAGCTAAAAATTCTATCATTTTTTGTAATAGTTCCTTTTCTACTGGTGTGAAGAACGGGTCTCCAAATATGAGTCGTATCAGGGTTAACTTTTTGTTTACTATTTCGTCTATGAACCATCCTAACTAAATTAATAACATGACTGATATAGTTGTTAAATTATCACACAACAGTTTTGCTAATAAGAACATACAAATAGTTAAAAATACCTTGAAAGACGATAATTTTCCAAACTATTTTGTTGATAAATATGTCAATAAAAGATTAGATCTTATAAAATTTAATAACTCTAGTCATCCTGTTTCAGTTACACAAAATAATAATTCCTCTATTCTTAATAGATCCTTAGTTCTTACTTACACTATGGGTTTCCGTCGAAATTTAAAATTTTTTCTGAAACAGTTTAATATCACCCCAATTTTTAAATCTTAAAAAGACATTTTCAATTGTTTTGGCAACTTAAAAGATCCAATCAAAAAAGAAAACAAAACACACGTCATTTATCTAATAAATTGTTCTGGTTGTGATAGCTGCTATATTGGTCATTCTGGAAGATTCTTTCATGTACGTATTAGAGAACATACAGGTAAAAATGACTGCAAACATGATCATCGTGGTTACTGCTCTTGTTCGGCACTCTCATAATTTTGATCACCTTTTCGATTTCAAAAATGCAAAAATACATGCTATGGAGTTTAATTACAGAAAAAGACTTTTTAGAGAAATGTTTCACATTGTTAGAAACCAAAACTCAATTAATTTAAAATCTGATACTCAACGCGTTAATAGTCTTTATATTGATTTAAAGGAAAATACTTCCAATTTTTAAATTAAAAACAATTTTTATAATTTTTTCATTATATATTCATTTCTCCATACAATTTTCTAACAATTTTTTCAATGTTGTTTCTTTCATCTTCATTTTCATGTCGATTTCCATATTTTGACTCTCAAGCGCCATTTTCTATTCTTTAACCGCCATCTTTGTTTCTTTCTAGCTAGATTTCAACTAGTTTATGTGCGTTTTTTGTATAAACTGCGTTTATCATAGGTCCTTTCTTATTTATACTCAGCTTTATCTTTTTCTTCGAATCCTTGTGTTTAATTTGCGATTGGTTCTGTCTGTTGGATTGTGGACGCCATGTGAGGGCTCCACTAATTTGTTTTTGAAAAAAATGTCACAAACAGTCATAGACTGTTCTCAATGTTTGTTTTTGTAACTTTTGTTACTAAACTTTTTTACTATGGAAAAATCTCTCTCAAAAACAATTCTTTTTGTTCTCAACTGTTGTAGTTGATACACTTTAACATCTTACAAAATGGTTGTTTCTTCTCTCTTTCGAAGTATATTTCTTGTAACTTAACAAAGTCATTCTTTTGTCAATAGTGTCAATAGTTTCGTCTCTTTTTGAAATAATTCGTTGTTTTTGTATTTTGATCCTTCTTCAAGAACAGATGATAAAGGTTATATGTTGTTTTGCGGAGATTGTTTTAGAACCTGTGATAGTTTATGTTTTGTTTCTACTGATGATGCTTGGTAATCGGAACAAGCGAAAAGTACGTCTAAATCTTTGTCCAACATGGACTTCTTATTTTGTCCATAAAGAGCTTATAACGAAAGACCAGGAGATCGGAAAAACTTTATTCCACATTCTACATTTACTCCTACACTGGTCGACACCTATCAACATTCATATACAGCATCTATATATGATTTTTCTATAGCGTTTGATTTTGTTTTAACTTTTCCTTGGACCGGACTCAACCTCCAATTAATGAATTAGTCGTAGTGAGCTTCCTTTTAGGAGATCTCTAAGGAAATTTTATCGTTTCCTGAGTTATTTTCGAATGTTTCTTTTATTCTTCTTGGTGATAATTCAAACTTTTCTTGGGGTGTTTCTATTCCTATTATTGTAGGACTTTTTATCAGTGTGTCGAATATCTCCATATCTGGAAGTTTGTTTTCTATGGATTCTGGGGTTATCCCTGTATCTCCTAATGCTTTTTCTATAATGTCTTTCTCTTTGAGCGGGAATACTCTTGATAAACAATCTGCCGCTTTATTTTCTTCACCTTTCACATACATGATTTCATATTTGTATTCTTCCATTTTTAGCCTTCATCCTGATAGTCTTGAATTTGGATCTTTAATATTGTGTAACCAAACGAAAGCTTTATGATTTGTTTGAATTTAAAGGTTTTCCCAAGAGGTATTGTCTCAGTCTCCTCATGGCCCATATGATGGCGAGGACCCCTTTTCAGAAGTACGAATGATCGCATTTGTTGGTTTGTAGTTGTAGTCCTACTTCTTTAGTCTGTTGCAGTAGCGTTCGCAAGTTCTCATTGTGCTCTTCGAGGGTTTTCCCGAAAATTACTATATCTTTCAGCATAATTGATAAAAATTTGGTGGAATGTGATTTTATGATAGAAGGAGAGATCGTGTTTTTGAAGAGTTCATTTGAAAAATCTGTCTGTTATTTCGAAGCAGGGATATTTCAATATTTTTGAGTGTT
>JAUMHM010085294.1:0-11718 GCA_032362435.1 Melikaiella ostensackeni
ACGTGCCTGGAACGTTCCGAAAGTCCCAGCGGCTAGTTCCTGGAACGTTCCCGGAACGTTCCGTGCTATTAGGGGAGCCGATAAAAGTTCAAACCACAACGCAGTGAAAACCCAAGGACATACAGTACATCGTGCTGCAAGGCGAAAAAGCGAGAGATTTAAAACGAGTGTGGAGTCACACGAGTTTTAAATCGTAACCAGGGTTGCGAAGTGACGCGACACTCGATGTTTTCTACGTAAATTACATAAGTTACATCATTTACGTGGAAACCTGTAGAGGACAGGTAAATTACGTGATAAATGTAAATGGTTTGCTAGAAAATGATCTTAACGACGGAATATGACGTCACACTATGGCTCAATCGCGAAAGTTAGGTTATTTGCCGGTAATGTAGAAAGCTGAAGGGGTAAAATACCTGGTAAATTACTGTAGAAAATGACGTAAATTACCTAGAGTAAATTACGTGCACAACCCTAATCGTAGCTTTTTTACCATGTAGCACGCGGTACTTTTTCTATAATTCGTATAAAAAATGACAGTTTTTGACGCAATGGTGTGAGCCGACCTTCACTTACTAAAACATACCACAGTGTTCATCCATTAACGTACGCTAGTTTACTTCTTCCCCCTAGTTTTCTTTTTTCCCTGTGTCCTTTCACTGTTTTCCCTGTTGCCGTACAAAGTCAAGACTGCGCATGCGCCATACGTCATAGGCAACAAATCGGTCACTTTTTACCCACAAAACAGGGTTTAAATTTACTAAAGGGTTTGCATTATTATTTGTATTGACACTGAATCTGACAGTGGTTTGAACTTTTATCAACTTTTATCAGCTCTTTTATCAACTGTCAAATCTGAGATTGGACGGTGCTGTACACTACGGTGGTCCAAATTTATACCTGTTGAAAGATTATTTTTTATTTTTGGTGACCGATCCCCTCCAATTTTTTCGTCTCCCAGAAGAAGAAATTCCCTATTTTTGTTTTTCAAGTCGGTCAACATTAACCCGAGCCCCCGAGCTTTTGAAATTAACATGGGATTTTGAATGGTAAAAGTTCTGTTCTGGAAAAAAATAGAAAATAGAAGTACTTCCTATTACCTTTTTGAAATTAAAGTATAGTCACTTCTTAAGGAATATTTAATAAATAATTTTCACCCAATAACATTTAATTTTGACACCCAACCCCCTTGCACTGTACCCTGAAAATGTCCTAAAAAGTGCGAAATAGCAGTTTTATGTTAAATTCATGCTAGAGACGGTATTTTTTTCAATTTTTTTCAACATGAATTATGTTTATTCGACATGTGACAAGTTTCCAAGTATTTTTTAACTAATTTTCAATTGTTTGAACAGCTATTTGTTTAAACAAATTCTTTTTACTGTAAATCGTGATAAGGTACTATTTTTCGGAATAAATGATATAGTTGATGGATGTCAAAAATAATATTTTTTGTTTAAATTACTTTGAAAATGTTTAAACAATTTCTATTTTTTAAGGGACCATCCATATACTACGTGGACAGATGGGGGGAGGTATATTACATGTTTTTGGGTCCGCCCAAAAGTCCTCGTGGACACGCGGTCGCCTGAATCTGCGAACTTCTTTTCAGAATGACATGAAAAATTGATAATATTTTGACGAATTTTTGTTTCTACTTCCTACTTTGTACCATTAGGCTCATGTTTTCAAGAAAACCCGAATTTCAGCCAATTGACCGCTCCTTTTGGGTTCTTTGCTTTTAAATACCAAGAATATCCATATTTTCATAAAATACGAAATAAGTCCTCGTGGACAGAGAATCCGAGGGGGGGGGGGGGGAGATTATCAAAAATCCACGTTTGTTCACAAGGGTTGAGGTCAAAATGTTGTAAAAAATTGTCCACGTGGTATATGGACGGCCCCCAAAATTTTTTTTTCCATCAAATCGTTAGTTCGTTCGAAAAAAAATTAGAATATTCTACACCACTACTATGAAAATGCGCGAGTGAATGATTATTTATTGTTTAAATAATTGAAAACTATCTTTCATGAAGAATATCACTCCCAACTTTCATTAACTGCGTCATTATATCCAGTACATTTTTTTCCGAAAAACGAGCAAATTGGGGGGAATCGATCACCAAAAATCAAAAGTCGATTTTTTGAAGCACCCCACTGCACAGTGGGGCAGAACCCTTAAAATATGGCCTAAAGTCCTAAACTAATTAAAATGTAACGAAAATGCAGTTAATATATGTTTTTGAGGTCGCTGATTCCGAATGCATCATTAAAAATGCAAAATTCAAAATTGCGGATGCACAGGGCTTTCACACAGTCACTTTTGCCCGTGAGTGCCAGACGCTTCTCCCCAATTGCGCAGCTCGTTTAAAGTTTAAATTTAAACCCATGAATGTTTTGGCCGGTCTGCAGTCAGTGGCCTTATTCCACTCTTTCTGATGTTCCTCGGTCACCCAACTGTTAATTTCATCAGTGACCAACCTACTAGAAATGCCTACGACTAGTGCGGCACCAGTGGAGTTTTCTTTTACTGCTAGTTTTGCTAGCCTGACCGAGATCTCATTACCTTTAATGGCACTGTGTCCAGGGATCCAAAGTAGAGTCACTCGGTTTTCTGTTGCTAGATTGTTCATCGCCTCAAAGCACTCCCATGCCCTGCTGTCTGAGCAAATGCGGATGTTTCTTCTATTGTCATACTCCTGTGCCTCATAGGCACACTGGAGCATGGCCATGATCTCAGTTTGTAGGACCATAGCATAGGACCCCATCGGGTTTGCGAAGCCTAATCCACTCCTCCTACGAAAGACACCGGCTCCTGCTTTCTCCTTGTTCTTGGAGCCACCTGTGAACCAGTTGTCCCCATTACCAGGCAAATATGCATCGCTGTTAGCCCATTCCTCTCTCGTGGATAGGCTGACTCGATACTTCTTCTCTTGTTCAACTTTGCTGCACCAAACCACCGCCGCATGGTTAGCCTGGGTCGCAGGATCGCGGTATAGATCCACATCAGTGTCTCCGATTTCAGGCCCCAGTTTTTCCTTATGGCTCTTCTGCAAAGTCAAAGGGTCGCTGTGAGTTTTTGCATTTGTTTTCCAGGTGCTCGTTCCATAAAAGCTTCTTATCCAGGATGACTCCTAGGTATTTGGATCATTCAGTAATTCTCAGTTGTTCGCCCAGTTTCAGTGTACTCGTGGTCCCCCACTTGTACCGTTTGGTTCGGCACGATGACCAGTATGTCGTCCGCTTAGCCTATAGCGTGATTGCCTTGTCTCGTGAGTAGATGAAGCAGTTCATCAACTACCAAGCACCACAGTAGGGTCGATAAAACGCCTCTCTGTGGGCATCCCGAGTCAACAGTTCCGCATAAGGTGGTATCACCCTTAGTCGTTAGGTTCCTGTTGCCCAACATGTGGCAACTACATTCTACGACTGCAGTTGGCACACCGTGTGCAATCATGGCCGCCCTAATCACCTCTCTAGAGGTGTAGTTGAAGGCTCCTTCGATGTCCATAAAGGTTCCAATCGCGAAGCTTTTCTGCTTTAGTTGTACTTCAATTAGGTTTGCTGCTCCGCTTAGGGCCGTTTCGGTCAAGTGACCAACCCTGTAGGCGTGTTGCTCATTGTGTAGTGGCCTACTCAACAAGACCTTATTGCGGATGCATCTATCCACAAGTCTTTCCACTGTTTTTAGTAGGAAAGGTGTAAGGCTGATGGGACGGAAATCCTTGGGTGAAGTATAACTGATCCTGCCGGCTTTCGGAATGAAAACCACTCTCATGCCTCTCCATATCATGAAGACATATCCCAGGGTCAGATCGGGTATATGCCATCCGGACCAGGAGACTTGTGAGGGCTAAAAGACTTCAGGGCCCACCTGACCCTGGAAGGAGTAACAATGTTGTGGGCTAGCCGCCGTTGCGGGCCCAGTTGAGCCACAGGCGACTTAAAATGCCCTCGAGGTGTCGTTTCCCTTTCCCCAGACCTCAAGAAGCCCGGGAAACGTGCCTTCGTTAAGTGAGTCAGGGTCTCCTCGCCCGACACTGATTATCCTCTGTCAGGCAATTATAGAGTGCCTAGAATAGCATCCGGATTTCGAAAGAGCAGTTTGTCCAGTCTAGACGCATCTGCTTCTTTCTTGATGTCCATGTGAAAGTTGATCCAGCTTTCTTGCTTGGCCTTACGTATTGCACCCCTGTAATCATCCCTCATCGTATCAGATGAGGTCCATAGTTCTTTCGTTTTCCAATGCTGGCACGTCCGTTGTTTAAGTTCTCCCGCTGTGCCCTTTTTCTAAGGTTGGTTGAGTCTGACCATTCGCCAGGACGATGTTTCAAGTGAGGGGTTGAATCCCTGCAGACGCCGCAGGACCACAGATGGATCTCCCAGTTTACCTGGGACTCACACCGTGGCCCTGAACATCCTTTGGAGAAACTCAACCCCACCCATTTTCAAGTCTGCACCTTCTCAGGGCCTTGTCTCGGCTTAGCCCCCTTCCCAGTGGAGTGTCTTCTGAGCCCTTCCTTCTCGTCAGGGCCACCACGCTGATTGTCGGCATTGTTGTTGCCGATGTTCGAGCACCCGCAGCCGCAATTCTAGCCTACTGCGCTTGCCTCCTCAGTTTTTTTTTCAAAGAACCGTTGATGCCTTTTTTTGGGAGGACTCCTTGGTCGCTCCTGTCTTCAAAGCCTCATTCAGGGGCACCGTCGATCCCTCACCTCCTAAGAGAGCCGGGGGCACAGCCGCCGCCTGAGTTTGGATAGCCGGACAGACAGACCGAGTGGAAAGGGTTGTGTTAAACCCATTCGGGCCCAAGCCTTCTACAGCCTCCACCATCTCCTTTCCTTCTTCTTCTTTTTAACTTTGATTTGCTGGGTTTCATTTTGATCCCACGAGAAGCTAGGGTCATTCCCATCTCGATTCCAAAGTGGGATCGGTCCGAGTTGACCCTCGACCCAGGGATCCAGCAATATCCGCGTCAGCCAGGCTCTTTCACCCTTTCACCCTAAGTTCAAATTAGCATAATACAAAATATACAGTTTTTATAGTAAAAATGTAATTTTTACTCATAAAATGATTATTATTATTATTATGAAGGTCAGTGCTAAGATTAGATTATCTAGACGGAAAGAAAATAGGACTATTATAGTAAGCTGAGCTCTTAATATTATAGCACAGAACATATTGTGCGAAATTAATATGAATTTCTACCAGTATTAGTATCAAGTTAAACATTTTCACCATGAAATGTCTTATACTATAAAAGAATCAAGCGCATGCATGTTCGAACTTCATCTTGCTACGGTTGTAAGAAACTCATCCTTTTTGAGTATGAATACAAAGTGGGGCACCCGGATAGTATGTGTCATAGGTGCTCAGAATGTGCATGGCACGCTCTGTACGTGTCACTGAAAACTTCTTCACGTAAGATGCGGTTACGGTATACCAAGGTGGATATGAATGCCGCCTGACACGCGAAAATAAAACCCTCTGTGCCTGAATTAAATCCGAATGATTTAAGGAAAGCAAACGTTAACTTCATCGACAAGGACTGATCTTTTACAAATCTGTCGGAGGAGGCGCTTGTATCTGCTTTGGAGAGCCTCCTTCACTGATGTTATATGCTGAATGCGGCTCGCTGGCATGCCTAGGCATAGGTAGATCTCTCCAGCGCAAATGTGTCCAACAGCGCTCCTGTCCACGAGTTCAGGGTCATCGTTAACGCTAGCAAGTCGTCCTCGTTTAAAATGAATCTTGGCACACTTGTCCGATCCAAAGTTCATACCAATTTCTCGTGTGTACCCTCGACGATCTTCAGAGCATCCTTGAGATGCTGTGTCCCAGAAGCATAGATCTTCAAGTCATCTATATAAAATATATGAGTGACCTTATGCTCGCGATTATTAGGTCCGCCGCAGAGGTACTCACGAGAATTGCATAGTGCGAAAGATAGTGGCAAGACGCTCTTCTGGACGGTGACGCTGTCAGTTGTCACATGACGTTTTTCAGATGAGATAGTAAATTTGATTTTCCAAAGGGGTATCAATCTCTCGATGCATCCCGCTATTTGTGGACGAACCTTCAAGCTTTCCAACAGACAGATGATAAGTCTATGGGAAGCTGGAACGAAAGCTTTCTGGTAATCAATTCAGGCCATCGGCAGATTGCTATTGTAGGCTGCAGCGTCTTCGCAGGCGCTTCTGTCGATTAGCAGGTTTTCCCGAGTAGTCGTCTCCCTCTTCCAAAGTGTATGGTTGTTCACCATCACTGGATGCACTCTCGTGAGATGGATGGGCCGATCTATGTGAGGTCTTTCCAGGACCGGTGAGGCCGATCGCTGCAAGAGACGCTTCATTTCGCTGTACCTTTTTGCAGAAAGGCGCCGCGTTTGATTAGTTGTTCGCAAGAGACAAGGACGGGCCGTCCCCTTCTCTCTCTAATTCTTGAAGGTGTGGTTGTTCACCATTCACTTTTCTCTCTAATTCTTGAAGCTGTAGTTGTTCACCTTCTCTTTCTCTCTTCAATTCTGGAAGGTGTTTGTCTACCATCTCCTCCCAACGTTCCTGTATTGGCGGGGCAAGGAAAAATCTTCGTGCCGTGTATTTTGACCTCGGTGCTATTTTGGTTGACCAAATAAACATTCCCAGCAGCACGTGCTGTGATAACATGGAGACCTGTTTATTGTGGAGCGAAGCCGGCGTTGAAGTCATTCACTTTCATTGACTGAAAGTAGCCTTCGGTGTTTGTTGGTATTGTCGAACAGGCGGGTTGGTGGCATACCTTCCTTGGTAGACGTCTTGGTTCTGACGGGTTCGGTCCTCTCTTTCTAACCGTCCTTCTATCGGCTGGCGGCCATCTTGGTTGAATTTCCAATCGCCGGGCCAGTGGATCATCCATCCGAACAACAGGTGGCTAGGAGTTGACCAGTGGCAGCGTTTTGACGGCTGCTTATGCCGAACTGGATTTCTAGCAAATTTCTGTCCCAAGTTTTGTGGTTTCTAGCGTAAACTTTAAGCGAATCCCCTTCTTCATCTCCCGATTCCTTCGTTTGGTGGGATTCGCCCAGGGATGGTAGATTGGTGTTGTCCAGAACTCGTAGTCCCAGCGCTGTCAAGCGTTGCACCAATGGCGACTTGTGCACTACTTTCCGTTATCACTGAGTATTTGTCGGGGATGTCTTCACCGGGAGAAAATTTTTCGCTCCAGGAGGGCTGTGATCACTGGTGCAGTTGAGGATGCGATGGGCAATGCCTCGACCCATCTGGAGAAGATATCGGACACGACGAGCAGAAATTCGTTTCGGGTCGCTGATCGTGGATATGGTACCATTAAATCCAAGGCTATTGTTTCCCAGTTGTTCTTGGTGGCGCGAGGTCGGTGAGCATCGGGTGTTGCGGTACGAATGGGATAGCTCTTAGTGTTTCGTCGATCCCCGGATGTCCGGCGAGTGGGTCATCGTGAAACTCTCAGAGGACCCGTTCTTCCAGATTAGTGGGTGTGCGCAAGGCCCACGTTTCTTTTTCGGAAGGCTTTCGCCAGAAACCGAGGCGCTCCAATTTGCGCTCTTACACGTACTTTTCCTCGCAAGCTGTACGCTGTTGTCGGGCGCGTAGTTCATGCCAACGCTCGATCTCCCTGTTAACAGTTACGTCGACCTGTTGGACCTCTCTAACGTCATTCAGTACTCAAGCTTTCTCAAGGGCGTTGATCACTGGTCGGGTGTCTAATGAAAGGTGTTGGTCATTGTTTCTGCTGGGTGGCACGATGCAGTCCAGATCTGACTCACCAGGTGTCGTTGCATCAGGTGCGGGATTGTTTTTCTCGGAGCAGTGTTCGGCCGTAAATGAAAGTCCGCTCAGAAATCGGGACCAATGAGTGTGCTTTGACGTCTCATCCTTCATTCTGTAAAGGCAGGTCAAGGCGCTGAGTAGACAAACAAATCGTCGAGGTAAGCGATAACGAATTTGCGCCAGTAGGCTCCCAGGACTTCCTTTGTTATATTTTGGAACGTGCAGGGGGCGTTCGTTAATCCAAATGATATGACTCTGAACTGGTATGGCCTACCCCCAGGGATGGCAAAAGCAGTATATTTTCGGGAAGAGGGTTGTAAGGGTATTTGCCAATAACCACTTTTCAAGTCTACTGTGGAAAATATTCTGGCTTGACCCAAATCTTTTAGAGTTTCGTGTATGACAGGGAGGGGTTGCGTGGCATCGATGGTCAGATCGCTGAGGCGGCGGTAATCCACGCAGAAACGTTGACTTCCATCTTTCTTCGTCTGTATTAAAGGTTGTGAGGAATATGGTGAACTTGTCGACTCGATATAAGTTCCTCGCCCAAATTGTCTGCGACGAAAAAGGACCTCGGTTTATCTCGACGTCTAGGTCGATGATGCCTCGAAGTTTGAGGGTGACCTCTTCCGCGGCCAGGTCGCTTCGGGTGGACCTGGTCTAAACCTGTGGAGTTGTGCAGGGTTGAGGAAGCGGGTTTTTATAGCGTTTTCGGATGAGAGCCGGAGTCTGCTAAGGCTTCTATTTCCTTCCCTTTCACGTACGTCCATAGGTGAGGTAAATTTCTTAGTGTTATGCGGGCGGCGTTATTGCAGGTTGGCACGTGTGGGGATGCTGTTGGCGGGTCCTTGAGGATCCGCATGTCTTCTCCAGTTTCCTGGATTTCCTTGGGACTCCGCCGTCCTTCTTCGGTTTTCTGACAGTTGGTTTGACAATACTTGGCGATCCCAGTGAAAATAGCGTCCCAGACAGTAGTGGCAACGCGGTCCGCGGTCGTATCCTTGAGCAGGTGCCGCGCTAGTTGCTAGTTCCGCCAATCTTATTCATTTCCTGTTCGAATTCTCCCTCATCTGCTTCTGCCAGCCTCATCCGCCTGAGTGGCGTGGTCCATCACTTCGTTGTAGGTCTTTGGCGAGGCTGCGAGAATAACTTACTCGATGGACGGGCGTAATGTCTGTAGTACAGTGCTGACCAAGTCGGCATTCATACTCTGGGGTAAGAGGCGTTTGGCCAGAAAGTATGTTTTTTGTAAAAATATCGCGGCGGATTCTTTCTCTCCTTATTTGGCGAAGCATAGGGAGATTCGGAGATTGTTTTCAACCGCCTGGCTGGAATATTCATGCTGGAAACTTTCGAAAAATGCTTTTCAGTCGAGGTTGAAGGATTTCAGGAGTGTCTATCATTTCGAAGCATCTCCTGATAAAGATCTACCGGCCATTCGTGTCCAGTGATTGGTTTCTGTACCTGTCTGCTGAAGATAGTTTTCGCACTCGCGAAAGAAAGCTTCTGGATCCTCATTATCAAGTCCGGAAAATTCCGTTAGGGGCAGTGCCGGCGCTTTCAAGGCCCGTATAATGTTGCATAAATCGTTAATTGAGATTGCTGGTGGGAAGGACCAAAGGTCCTCTTGGTTGGTGGGGTGAGGCACACCATATTTGGTGCGGGGATTAAGTTAGGGTTGGGTGGTCTAAACCCTGGTGCTATTTGTTCTCCTAGGGTAAAGGTGGGGACGGACGATCGTTTTGTATTTGTTAACGGCGAATTTTTATAGGAAGCTTGGTATGGGGCGGGTAAAAAATGAAGTTGTTTGTGGAGGATTCTGTGTTGTATTCAGAACGGGGATGTGGACGGTATTTGGGCTTGAAACTTCTTCTTCCAGTAATTTCAGGGGTGGATTTGTTGGGAGCCGTACGGAATTTGAATCTGCGTTGCTTGCTGTTTCTTTGTTCTTCATGGAGGATGCGGGATTGGCATTTGAAACCCGAAACACCTCCTTTCATCACCTCCTGAAGTTTTGGTGGGATGGCTGCATATAGATATGGTTCGTTACTGAGGTGGCTTTCTTTTAGAAGAACGATGCACCATATCTATCTTTTTTTTTATTCGCCCGCTGGTCTTATGAAGGTCGTAGGTTTGTGATGTGAACCACTGGAAAAAATTAATTTCCAAGTCCCACGAATTGGGCCGCCAATTAATATGCTTCTTGCTTTTCTACTGGGTGGCAGCAGTTGGTTGCGGTATAAGAGAGTTGTGGGTATCCATGAGGATCTATCTCGTAGGATAGAAGGAGAAGAAGCGGTGGTGTAAACGAAGGAGGCGAATCTTGAGATTTCCAGAGTGAAGTGTGAGAGGGAGTGTCACTATCGATACTGGTGAATTGTTAGGCAGCGTACTGTGGGGACCTAGGGGGATTCATCTTGTAAGATAGAAGAGGATGAGGCGGTGGTATAAACGAGGAAGAAGGATCTGGGGAATTACCAGAGGGAAGAGTGAGAGGGAATGTCAGTAGGGATACTAGGGAATTGTTAGCCTACGTACTGTGGGTACCTAGGGGGATTTATCTCGTCAGATAGAAGAGGATGAGGCGATGGTGTAAATGAGTGAGAAGGATCTGAAGAGTTACCAAGGGAAGAGTGTGAGGGAGAGAGAGATACCGTAATATCACGTCACGGGTAATTCATAATCGTTTCATAGTCGGGGTTGATTAGTTTTCCGGGAGGAAAAAGGATCCGCCGAGGACAGAAGACACTCCAACGGTCTTAGTGGAACGAATCAGATGGTATTCCAACCGAATCGTAAATGGAGATTGAGGGGAGTTAAGGTACTTCTGGTTTCTGGAAGACTGAGGATTCAACCGAGTACAGATGGCATTCGAACCGTCTAAGCCAAACGAATCAGATGACATTCCAAACGATTCGTGAATGACGGATAAGTCAGAAAGGGTATTAAACAGTTTCAAAGTGATGGAAGATTTCTTACCATTTTGGATGCAAATGTTGAGTTTTTATTCCTGACCGTACGTTTTTACAATGTTCCGAGGTGCATCGTTTCATATCGCCGACTCCTGCTAAAGTTAGTTGCCAACCTAAGGAGGACCAGCAGTTGGCTTCCAACCGAAGATTTTTTGTTAGAGCTGGTTACCAGTTCTGAACACACTGACTATTTTGTCGGAAACGTGCCCTTTCATAGCGAAGGCTGCGTAGAAGATGCGTGGGAGGCCGCGCAGAGAGGGCAGAAACCCAGTGGAGGGAGATGCGCGCGTTGAATTTCGCGGGCGCTGTACACGCGGTCTTCGCCTACACCAAAGTTCTGTTACTCCGCTGGCGTGAAGAGGAGTGCGTCTTCCTTACCCTGATAAGGACATACTAACGTGCGTAGGTGTGTCCGTACCAGGGCAAAGAAAGCGCCTTCCTTTTCCCGTGACAGGGGGCGCTTCAGCTAAATCCTTACTTACTTACTAGTCTTAATATTAAATATGGCTTATATCTAAAGGGTTGTCTACCTAACAGAGATGGGTTGTGACGCGTCACTCGAGGTTTTTACGTAAATTACATACATGCCGTAATTTACGTAGAAAACTGTAGAAAACCGGTAAATTACCTGGTGAAAGCGTAGACGGAAGATAGGTATAGAGGCGACAATGCCCGCTGAACTTTAACGATGGGCGCGGGGAACGAGACATCGGGAGTAGGGTTTAGTTTGAGAACCAGTGATACGCGGCGCTAGTGTCATGAACCAATCACGGAACCAGTGCTTCACCAATAGAAAGTATGCTTGATGTGTGTAAGTGGCATGGGCCAAGAAAGTGTGTGGTGTATATGTGAGTCAGAAGACAAAATAAGCGTGACAAGTGAAAGAAACTGTTACTTGCCAGTTTTTCACCGTAACCGAAACTGCTTCTAAATCTCGTCGATTTTGAATATTTGCCAAA
>JAUMHM010085295.1:0-11717 GCA_032362435.1 Melikaiella ostensackeni
AATTTTATAAAATTCTTGATTATCCGATTTTATGGTATTTCTTTATGTACTTTGAAGCGCTGATTCTGAAACTGACCGTCTTTTTCTACATAGCATCAATATTTCAGAGATAATGAAGATTTAATTCTCAATATCACATACAACTGCTTAAACCTGTTTTCCTGGAAAACGCGAAAAGATAGAACATTTTTACCTTCACATTCTCATTCTATGGAAAAAACATACTGAAATGTCTCATCGCTTGATGATAACCAGAATCTCCTTACCTAGTGTAATCAGTCCATCTCACTGATTGAAATTTAGTGAGAAAATTTTAGACTTAAAAAATTCTAGACTTCTTTCAAGAAGAAACATTTCCTACGTTAGAATTGTGAAATTCAAAATTTATTTCATGCTGGAACCCTTTGAAATTGCATCGATTGAATTTCAATAATTTTAAATTAATAATTACTAAACTGTGAATTTATACTTTCTGAAATTGAAAAGTTTTATTAAATTAATTATCAGATGAAAAACATATGGTTACGTTTCGAGACCAGTCTAGTCTTATCATCAGACCTAAATTGTACATAAATTTGATCAATGCTGAAGAATTACAATAATACGAATAAGATACGAATGTAATATTTTTGGTCTATAACCTCTGAAAACTGAAGTTTTCGAAATGCATTAAAAAATAAAAATTTCTGAAGTTAAAGCATTTTGATATTATTACAGTAATCAAACAATTTGATTAAGCATCACCAAGTTCATAAGTACTTATTGGGACTAATTAATCAGGTCCAATTAACATCGTCGTCAGGACTAAACTGTAATGAGTGTGTCTGTGAGTGGCTTGACTACCGCGAAAAAATAATTGGTAGTTTTTCAATCATACTAACAAAAACTGAGCTTAATTGAACATCACTAACTCCATGAGAACGTATTCTAGTTTCTAATCATTCAATTAGGACTGGATCTTGCCTAATCAGTACACAGATGTATCAAAAATTTTCAAACTATTTTTTAGAGTAGAATTTTTATCTTAGAAAAAGATCCTGGCCCGCTAAGTTTGACGAAGCTCTCAAATAAATTTGTCAATTTGTAAAAAATAATAAAAGTAAATGGAATCCTATTGGTATTGGCATTGTCAAAATTTCTTCATCTGGAATGTGTTAACAGATAGGAATGCAAAAAAAAATCATTATTGAGTACAAACGGGTACCAGTGAGATAGGATTAAACAATTAAATACATACTAATTATCTGAATCTAAACAGATCCAGCATCAACGGAGCACGCATGTATTAAAGATTTCAAGGATATTTATTTCGGTGCAATTTTAATTTGCGAAAAAAATCCTGGTCGATTAAATTTGACGACGCTTATATTTAAGTTCGTCAATTAATAAAAACTAATTGAAGTACATATATTAAATCCTTTTGGTGAGGGTATCGTCAAAATATCTTCATCGGGGATGTGCTCGCGGTTAAATATGCACCCTAAAAAAATTATTCAATAATTCTTTGTACATGTGTGCACTATCGGAGTACAATTGCGTTCCTTATTGGAATGATTACTCAATTGATTGGTTCTGTAAAGCCTCATTTGTGCACGCATGTACGCAAAATTATAAGGTAATCTTTTGTGGGTGTCATCGGAGGTATTTCATCTGGCATATGTTTGCGCTTTAAAATACACCATGAAATAAATTATTTAGTAATTTTGAGTACATGCGTGCACTAGTGGCGTACAATGGAGTGCCTACTTAGAATGACTACTCAAGTAATTGGGGCTTTGTCAATGCTCACCTGTGCACACATGTACGTAAAATTACTAGGTAATTTTTTTTGGTTGTAATTTTCATCTAGGCAGAGCACCATGGTCGAATGAGTTCGACGACGTCTTTTTATTATGTTGACTAAATAAAGAAATCTACTTACAGGGCAATAAAATCACCTATGTAAGGAAGTCATAAGAGGGATTTCACTGACAAGAGAATTCTGCCGAATTCAAGAGAATTCTTTGCAATTCGAGAGAATCCTTCAGAATTTAAGAGAATTCTTCAGAATTCAGGAGACATCAACTGAATTCAATAGAATTCTGCCCAACTTAAGAGAATTCTACTGAATTGAAGGGACTTCTACAGAATTTAAGATAATTCTACAGATTTCAGGATAATTCTGCTGAGCTCAAAATAATTCTACTGCATTTAAGAAAATTTTACAGATTTTACGAGAACTCCGCCGAACTCAATAAAAATCTGCTGAATTCAACAGAATTTTGCTGAATTTAGAGGAATTATACAGAATTCAAGAGAATTCTACATATTTTAAGAGAATTCTACTGGATTCAGAAGATATTTATACGACATTCTAGAGAATTCTGCCGATTTCAAGAAAATTTTATTGAATTGAAGAGAATTCTTCCGAATTCGAAAAAAATGCTAATGAATTCAAGATATTTCTACATGAATGAAGATAATTCTATTGAATTAAAGAGAATTTTGCTAATTTCGAGAAAATTCTGCTGAATTGAAGAGAATGTTACATAGTTTAAGAGAATTCTACTGAATCTAAGAGAATTAGAGAGAAGTTAAGAGAATTTTGCTGATTTTAAGAAGATTTTGCTTCAGCTACTTAGCATTTTTCCACTTCGAGGAGTGATTCATAAAATTGCCAGCCCATGGGAAGCCTTGCCCAATATTGCCAGGCAACTACTTAGTGTTTTTCCATTTTAACGAGTGATGCCCAAAATTGCCACTCCGTGGGAAGACTTGCCCAATATTGCCAGGCAGCTACTCAGCCTTTTTTCACTTTGGGGAGTGATACCCAAAATTGCCAGCCCATGGGAAGATTTGCCCGATATTGCCAGGCAGCTCCTCAACAATTTTTCCATTTGGAAAGTGATGCCCAGAATTACCATCCCGTGGAAAGACTTGTCCAATATTGACTGACAGCTAATTAGCACTTTTGACATTGGGGAGTGATGTCTAAAATTACCATAACGTGGGAAGACTTGTCCAACATTGCCAGGTAGCTATTTAGCATTTTATCACTTTGGGAAGTGATGCCTAAAACTGCCAACCTGTGGGAAGACGCGCCCGATATTGCCAGGCAGCTACTTAACGTTCTTTTCACTTCAGGGATTAATGCCGTGAATCGCAACGCCGTGAGGAGACTTTCTTAGTAGTGCCAAGCAGTTACTTAACGTTTTCAACTTTGGGGAGTAATGCCCAGAATTTCCACCCCGTCGGAAGAGTTGCTCGATATTGCCAGGCAGCTCTTAGTCTTTTCCACTTGGGGAATGCTATCCGAAACTGCCACAATGTGGGAAGACCCTCCTGATATTGCCAGGCAGCTACTTAGCATTTTTTACATTGGGGAGTGATAAATGAAATTGCCAGCCTGTAGGAAGACTTGGCCCATATTGCAAGGCAGCTGAATAGTGTTTTCTCATTTTGGGGAGTGATGCCCAAAATAGCCACTCCTTGGGAAGAGTTGTCAAACATTGCCAGACAGTTGCTTAGAATTTTATTACTTTGAAGAGTGATGCCTAAAATTTCGAGCCCATGGGAAGACTTGTTCAATATTGCCAGGCAGCTACTTAGTATTCTTTCATTTTGGAGTATGATGCTCAAAATTGCCACCACGTGGGACGACTTGTCAAACATTGCCAAGTAGCTACGTAGCATTTTATCATTTTGGGAAGTGATTTTTGAAACCGCCACCACGTGGAAGGAATCGCCCAATAAAGCCAGGCAGCTACTGAGCGTTTTTCAACTTGGGACACTTATGCCCAAATTTTCCATCCCGTGGGAAAATTTGCCTAATATTGCCAGGCAGCTACTCAGCATTCTTTCAGTTTGGGGGGGATACCAGACATTGTCACGCCGTGGGAAGACTCGCCCAATAATGCCAGGCAGGTAATTGGCGTTTTTCTATTTGGGTAGTGATAGCTGAAATCGTCAGAACGTAGGAAGGCTTGTCCAACATTGCCAGGTAGCCACGTTGAATTTTATCATTTTGAGAAGTGATGCCCGAAACTGCCAGCCTGTCAGAAGATGTACCCAATATTTCCAGGGAGCTACTTAGTGTTTTTTTTTCATTTTGAAGAGTGATGCCCAAAATTGCCACCCCGTGGGAAGACCTACCTGATATTGCCAGGCAGCTACTTAGCATTTTTTCACTTTGAGGAGTGATACCCAAAATTTCAAGTTCGTGGGAAGACTTGCCCAATATTGCCAGGAGACTATTTAGTGTTTTTTTTTTCATTTTGAAGAGTAATACTCAAAATTGCCACAATGTGCGAAGACCTGTCCGATATCATCAGAAAGCTACTTGACATTTTTTCACTTCGGGGAGTGATGCCCAAAATTACCACCCCGTGGGAAGACTTGTCCATTACTGCCTAGCAGCTTATTAGCACCTTCCACTTTGGGGACTGGAGCACAATATTGCCAGCCCGTGGAAAGATTTGCCCAATATTGCCAGGCAGCTACTTAGTGCTTTTCCATTTCGAGGAGTGATGCCCAAAATTTCCATCCCGTGGGAAGACCTGTCCGATAGTGCCAGGCAGCTACTCAGCATTTTTTCACTTTGGGAAGTGATACCCGAAATTGCCAGTCCATGGGAAGACGTTGCCGATATTGCCACGCAGCTACTTATCGTTTTTAAACTTCGGTGAGTGATAACCAAAATTGCCAGCGCGTGGAAAGACTTGCACAATATTGTTGGGCAGCTACTCATTGTTTTTTTCATTTTGGGGAGTGATGCCCAAGATAACCACCCCCTGGCTAAAGAATAATTTCACTCGAAGATATTAATGACTGGGTTGGTGTGCAACGCGAAAGTACCGACAGATACTGGGTAATTTCGGAGACTCAAAAAAGAACGGTAACGGGCATAAATTGATTGCCTTATGCTTAGAAAAAAGCTCGTTTATTACAAATACTTGGTTCAGACACAAAATGATCCACATGTATACTTGGTGCAGAGGCGAAACCCACAATATGACTGACTTTGTAGTAGCTGATGAGAGACTGAGAGGGCTTGTGAGGGATACAAAGTTTATGAGAGGCTATGAATGTGAAACGAATCACTACCTCTTAGTTCCAAAAATGAACCTAGGTCAAGGATGGAGGGGAAAAAGAATTAATAATAAGTCGAAGCAGACGCGAGTTAGAACAGAGAATTTGCAGAAACCAGCAGTACAATGAATATATCGTGAAAACCTGAATAAATATTAAGGGCATCATAAAGAAGACTGGAAGACGGAATTGGGCGATAAAAATGTAGAGTGTGCATGGATAACGGATAACGGGATATGGATTACGGGATAGCATCTTTAAGAGTGCATCTGAAGTGTGCGGTACTGCGCATGTAGGAAGAAAAGCTATAGATGCTTGGTGGAATGACGAAATCCGCGTTGCTGTCAACGAGAAAAAGCAGGCGAACTCGAGAATGTTAAATATTAAAAGACTGAGCGATAAGGATACATCTAGATTAGAAAATAAATATCGGGATAAGTAAAGAAATTCCAAGATACTAGTCAAAGAAAATAAGGATAAAATCAAAGCGGAAGAAGATTTGAAAAATGCAAAATGAATCTGAAGGAAGTGAGGAATTATTTTGGAATTGACTCAAAAAGATTAGAAAAGGAAGTACACTAGAGCTCCCATATAAGAGCATCCGATTTACGAATTCCTAGAACTGCTGTCCCACGCAGTTTCTTAGCGGGCAGGGAGTGTCAACAATGCGTCGCCACCAGTAGCATAGCGATAAAAGCGGGCAGTACGAGCAGTGGATAATTCCATCAGCTGTCAGCATATGCGTCAGTTTGTTTTCAGTGTTTATCGAGTTCATACGGCCCTGACTGTTCACGTTTCGAGAGTACCGATTTACGACCACGGCCAATGCGACGCAACTCCCGAAACTGCTCTTATATGGGAGCTCTAGTGTACTAGCACTGAGTAAGTCAGAATAAAAAATGCTGTAGGTGAAATGGTATGGGATTCGGACAAGGGGAAAGTCTATATGAGTAATTTCTTCAAGAATTTGTATGAAAGTCAAGCTAGGGAGCATAACAACCGTGACACTGAAGAAGATACGTTAGACAATCCCGTCGTGGGTAGCGGAAAAAGAATTGATATCGACGACATTATATCCATGACTAAAAAACTAAAGAATGGTAAGGCTTCTGGTATGGAAGGATATTTGTTTTTATAGCTGAGTGAATTTATTAATATGAATTTTGTGAATGGTGAAGTTGCAAATGATTGGAGAAAGGCGATTATTGTCCCACTCATCAAGAGAAAGGGTGATAAAGGTGACTGTACTACTTATACAGCGATTAGCCTATTAAATACCGCGGGAAAAATATTCACCAAAATACTTATTGGAAAGGTCATGGGAATAAGTGAGGAAAGAACCCGGGAAGTCCCATGTGGATTCATACCAGGAAGATCATATGCGGATAGGATACTTAGCTTGAGACAGATCATAGAAAAGAGTTTGAGAGTAAACAAAAGAGTTTTCTGTGCATTTGTTAATCTCGAAAAAGCTTTCGATAAGGTGAATAGATCTAAACTTTGGGAAGTCCTGAAAGAATATGGAGTGAATGTTTGGCTTTTAAGAGCAATAAAATTAATAAATAAATAAAGCTAAAATTGCAATATGTAATTCTGTGCTTGCACCCACTGTACTGTATGGTAGCGAGAGTTAGAGGTATCAAGAAGAGGATAGGAGTAAAGTGAATGCGATTGGCATACAGTTCCAGCGAAATATGTGCGGAAAAACGCTAATGGATGAAGTTGGTAATAAGTGGGTTTTCAAAGAATGTGGTGTAGAAGAAACATCGATTGTCAAGAGTGAAAGAAATTCGCTGAGATGGTTTGGTCATGTTGAGAGGATAAATGAAGGACGTTTAACGAATCTAGTGTATTGAGGTAAAGTGAGTGGTAGCGTACTCAGAAGAAGACCAAAGAAAGAATGGTTGAAATGTGTGAATGAGACTCTAAATCGCAGGGTATATAAGAAGTCGTAAAAACACAAGAGCATGCATGAAACGAAGTATGGATGTAACGGAAGCAAAAGATGTATGCAGGGACATGTATGTATGTACGCATGTATGTATGTATGTATGTATGTATGTATATGTTATGTATGTATGTATTGTCAATAAGAATAAAAGTGATGCCTGGAGCGAAAGATTTTGAATACTAATGGGCACGCGTGAAGAGATTTTCTTAGTGGATTAGTATTATGGCTTTGTGAAACTCTCCACCTCGGGTAATTACCAGAGGGATTGATCAGCAGCCCGTACTGGAGCTGATGGGGATACTACAGGTATGACTAGCGTTAGCGATTTGCAGCCAACCACTTCAACAGGAATACCGTGGGAGAACATCAACTGGAACACAACCACGATAGAAGAATTGATGCGTCTCTATTATGAAAGCGCGCAGTTTGAAATTCATTGCGAAAAGGGACGCAATTTCAGAATTAAAGTCGCAGGGAACTATCTCGATATACAGAGAGTTGCAGTAAGAGATCGTATCACTAAAGTTACGGACATCAGAAATAATCTGCTTATCTCAGAAGACCGAGCAACTGAGATTAAGCGACAGGTTGAGACGGCGGGGTAAACGTCGATGATGAACAACAGTTAGAGGAAGCTGCACCAAAAGAGAAAGTAGTGACCGGTGGGGCAGTACAACATCATCGTGCTATTGATGTTCCTGCACAACCTGATGATGATCCAGTGCCACCACATCCTCCTTCCAGCAGATGGCCTGATTCAACCAGAGGCAGTAGCAGAGATTTAGCAACCAAGAAGGCGATTAAAATGAACATACGATATGAACTGAGATGTTATGCGCCCTAGTTTTCTGGCAAAGAATAGTGGGCTAAGTGTGATGAGGGACATCATCGTCTCTTCTTACTCAAGTACGCGCATCGAGTCACAATAATAAAGGAACAGAATCTAACGAACCGAAAATGCTCAATATCTATCAACAAATTGCTTTAGCAGTGGAAAAGCTACCATCAAAATGAAAGTAGAACAACAGCCTCCTATTAATGAAATCCCTATGGAATGTGTGGATAATGAAGAAGAGATTGAGGCTGAAGGCATGGGTGCTAGGGATAATGAAGAACAAGTGCAGGGTTTGCTAGGACCACATCCAGACATTAATGTTCCCGTCGATGTAAACAGGGAAATCCCAGAAAAACTTAAGGACATTGGACGAAATTTTGGTCAAACTCTACCAGAATTCAGAGATGTAGAATTAACACAGATGTAGAATTAGCTTAATTTCGGTTTATTGATGCACTTACAACGAAGGTGGGACCTGCTGGCCCACAAGCGATGGTAAGTCTCAAGGCGATGTCCAAGAAACAGGTGAAATTCGTCTGAAGTGGCGTCAGGGTTAGTGGTGCCGTCGAGCAATATTTTCCGATACCGACACGATCCCGACCTGAGACTAGCCTAAAGTATCGGTTGGGATCGTGTCGGTTTTGTCTCTGCTCGACTTGAAGTCGGAAAGTCGATATACCGGCTCGGGATCGACTCGGGTTTCCGATACTCCTTCGCCAGATGTCAACTTCTCACTTGAACTGAGCGGAGAGATAATTCTGACAATGGGTCGACGTTAGTCGACTCATCCCCTGACTAGTTAAACCGGTTTTCCGATATAGCCATACATTAGGCTTACGGCCAAGTGAAAATGCTCAAATTTATTTTAGCTGTGGTAAAAGAGTTGTGATTGGGCATAAAAAAAAAAAAGGCGAAAAAAAATTTCAAACAAAAAAATGTCTTCTGTTTGTACTTCCGATTTGAAAGTTAGAATTTTTGAAAATGTTTTCAATTCTTCCTATGGGAAGGATAATTACGGCAAGTTTTTTTACATATACATACTTTCTGACAAACTTTCAGAAGAAAAATCTATCTATTCACTTGAAATATTACAGATTTTCTATCACATAATATATGCAATTTTATATTATTTAGATTTTAATTGTTAGGATCTTCATTATTAAATCATTCAGTTTGCAGTGCGTAATTCTAAGATCTGTACTTTTAACAATTTTCCACTAAGTTTTAAATTGAGGGTTTCCGTGCAATAACCGGTTATAGAATTCTAGCGCTCGGTTTTGTTGGCCCCTGAGAGCTTTCACGAAATGTTTCGAATTTTGATTTTTCAAGCATATATTTAAATATGAAATTCAATTCCGCATATTTTTTTATAAAAAAAGTTGTAGCTCTTTTAGTTTTCGAAATAAATAGAAAAAACTATTTTTCCATCAAACCAAAATTTAATTTCTTTTTTGGCTTCAACTCGTGTTCAGTCACTCAATTTTGGGAATTTCTTAATAAAATTTACAGATATTACGCTTTGTACTGTTCTTAGAGTAACTATGCAGGTCAAAAGTTGAAATATTCACATCAAAAAAAGTTGAGAATTTTTTTTTATCACGTAATAAAAATTGGACATTGATACTTTCCAGCGCTTGGGGAGTCGAGCGAATTTTGAGCAAGAAAAAAGTTCCAGTGGCAGAGTTGTTCAATAAGGAATACAGAAGTTTTCTGGAAAATATTACTTCGATTGATCCAACGGTTCAGAAACTATAATTGTTTTACTTCGAGTGCGGTCGGTGCACGCGCGTAAGCAAGAGCGCCTGCGCTCAAATAATCGAGTGCGACCGGCAGCTCGTTGAAAGTACACAATGAAAATTAAATAAGTACTAAAAAAGATGTTTTCTTATCAATGTATTCTAGTCTATATACATTATATACATAACAGTATATTCTATTCTATATACATTCTGAAATAGATAAATGCACTTTCATCCTCATCAGACGAAAGAACATTATCATCGACTCCGTTATCGTTCATTATCTGAGAGGCGATTATGTAACTTTTTCACTTTCACTTCCGTTTCCACTTTTTTGAAATTCAAGTAGGTGTTCTTTTTCTCTTTGAAATTTCAATTGTCACACAATGTCAAAAAAAAGGACAACCGACGTGAATTTCGAAAAAGTGGAAGTGAAAAAGTTACACATGCGCCCCCCTGTCCAGGGATATTAAAAAGCAAATTCAAACTTTTCTTTAGAAAGCAATATATCGAAAAATATTTAATTTAAATGCATATTCCGTTTAGCGTAAAACGGTCGATTGATTTTTTATTTTCTTGTTTGTATTAATTATCAAATATAAATATATGTATCTACCTTATTTCTACAAGTTTTGCGCACATTTCGTGTCCACAAATTTTCGTCTCCTCATCTTTTTCTGCCTCATAGTATTACAAAATAATTCCGAAGGGTCTCCATTTAAAACTGTCATAAAATTTTTAAATTGAAAATAGACACACAAAGCACCCTTCTAAAACTCCAGGTTATATTCTCAACCCCGAATTAATATTCAACAACCCCAAAAATCCACCCCTAACATTTTTACGAAACAATTCCAAAGGGTCTCCATTTAAAACTGTCATGAAATTTTTAAATTGAAAATAGACACACAAAGCACCCTTATAAAACTTCAGGTTATGTTCTCAGCACCAAAGTAATATTCACCAACCCCTAAAACAAACCCCTCTCACTTTCAACGAAACAATTCCAAAGTGTTTCCATTTAAAGCTGTTATAAAATTTTTAAATTGAAAACAGACACAGAAAGCAGCCTTATAAAACACCAGGTTATGTTCTCAACACCGAAGTAATATTCCACAACTCCTAAAATGAACCCTCGTCACTTTTACCGAAATAATTCCAAAGTATCTTTGTGTTCAACAGCCATCAAATTTTAAAATTTCAAATAGTCACTCAAATAACACTGGTGGATATCTTTAATCCCACAGTGAAGTTCAACAACTCAACGAAGCACCTCAACCAGACCTACTCAACCAGAATTAAGATGCCTCTAATAAAAAACGCAAAAAAAACTTAACAGAAGATAACTACGTCAGAAACATTTTAGGGGTCCAGAAGATAATCAAATCTCCACAGTAATAATTAACAACCCAAAGAAACCACCCGCAATCCATTTATTATTTCGTTAAAAGCGGTAGGGGTTAATTTTGGGGATTGTTGAATTTATTTTGGGGTTGAGAACATAACCTGGAGTTTTATAAAGGTGCCTCGAGTGTCTATTGTCAATTTAAAAAATTTATGACAGTTTCACACAGAGACACTATGGAACTGTTTTGTTGAGAATGATAGAGGTTACTTAAGGGTGTCGTTGAATATTATTTCGAAGTGGGATCATAAACTGTAGTCATAGAAAAGTGCCTTAGGTGTCTTTTTTCAATTTAAATATTTTATGACAGTTTTACATGAAGACACTCTTGAATTGTTTCGTTGACAGTGACAGAGGTACATTTGGGGGGTTGTTCAATATTACTTCGGTGTTGACAACATAACCTGGAGTTTTATAAGCGTGCTTTGTGTGTCTATTTTCAATTTGAATATTTTATGACAGTTTTACATGGAGACACTTTGGAATTGTTTCGTTCAAAGAGACATGGGTCGATTTTTGTGGTAGTTGAATATCATTTAGGGTTGAGAACTTAACCTGGAGTCTATTTTCGATTCAAAAATTTTATGACAGATTTACATAGAGACACTTTGGAATTATTTCGTTAAGGGTGATAGGGGTTAATTTTGGGGGTTGTTAAGTATTATTTTGGGGTTGAGAACATGACCTGGAGTTTCATAAAGGTGCCTTGAGTGTCTTTTT
>JAUMHM010085296.1:0-11717 GCA_032362435.1 Melikaiella ostensackeni
AACCGATTAAGCGTGCTATTATGTATCTAAGTGTTATTAAATAATTGTGTGCGTACCTTGTGTATAAAATGAAGTGTGATAATAATAATATGGGAAGTAATTTTTTTTCTTTTTGCATTAATTATTCCATTACATCGTATAACCAGATTTTTACTAAATGGTCTTCCATATCCGTTACTTTTAAATTAGTTGCATGAACTTTTAAAAAATTATTTTTCCCATGTAATTTTAATGGGTTAAACAATACCTGAATTGAAGTGAGCCCACAATAAAGTCATTCTGTCAATTCTGTAGTATATAGTTTACAAATAAAAGAAAAAGGAAAAAACCTGATTTTTATTTTTACTTTTGAGTATAATGTTTTCAATAATGGTAGTATACAAATTCTAAAATATTTAGGTAAATGCTTTTAAAATAATTCGTAGGTATAGATATCGCCAGGACGCTGTCATAAATCTTCTTTAAAGGGACTTTTAAATATCTGGCGCTTTAAAGGACCCTAAATTCCCAGTGCCGTTTGAGGGCTGAAATCGGCGAAAATAGTCCCTCAAACGGCACTGAGAACCCAGTGCTGTTTTCCAGTGCCGTTTTAGTGCGGTTTGAACGGCAGGGACGACAAATGTAATTTTTTTAGTAATCATAACGTAGAAGGGCTCAAAGTCTGTTGTTTTCACTGTAGAAAAAGAATTATTTTTTATATTTTTTATCAGACAATATCTTCAGATGGTAAAATGACGCTAAAGTTGAGAAAATACAGTCAATTTAATTAATTATTCTAATTCGGATTGGAGTATACTGCTTATTAACCGAAGCAGAAAATATTGTTAAATAATTGGTTTTGTTAGACTTTGTTTGAGATTGCAAACTAGAAAAACGATCCGACAGAGAAGTTAGGGGGGAAGGGTTAAGAAAATAGAATGCTACGTTTTTTCAATAGTCAAGTTCACTTATTGTACCCGTTTTCACAGCGAAAGCGGATACTGGAGATAACTACAAGATTAGTAACGTTAGCAGAGGTAACACCGTTAGTACCTTTGTACTTGTTAGTAGGAAGTAAAATACAATTAAGTGAAGGAAAAACAAAAAAAAGGGTTAAAAACGTTCGTACATAATAGTGTCTCGGACCGTGCCATGAGCAGTACTGACTGTCCCCCTGCACCTCCAAGGTACTCGATTCTCGAGAAGGGGTGAAGGGACAGAATTACCAGGACCGTACGCGATCTGAGATCACACGCGACCACGAAAAATAAATTAAATTAAAACTGTGCAGAAAAATCTCCAACAGACTTAATTAGAAAAAGTACTTCGAGTTCCTACCCGAAAATGCGTCGAGGACATGGATTTACTAAAGTTTTACTCACAACTCAATGAACTTTGAAACAGTCGATAGAAGATATAGCCTCAAAACGATTAGTGAATAATCTTCTAAAGTGCAAGTCTTGATTCATTTCGTTGATTTCCGAAATTATTCAAAACTCACCGCGAGGAGGAGGCTGCAAGGCGAGATCCACCATAGAACCTACCCAACCAATAATAGCTTTGTCTTTTACAAGGGTTCGAATGACACCATCTCGTCTTGCCTCCACACGTACCTAAAATGAAACTCCTGTCACCACCTTTACGGTCAACAGAGCCTCCTGCTTCGATTTATCTCTCTTACAGTGAAATGTCATCAGTCAAAGTCGTGATGCCGTCTTTTCATTGGCATGCTTAATTTCTGTCGCTTTCTGCAAAACCCTAAAAGCGAATTCGAACGCGTTCGAGTCTAATTTTGTGTATTTTATATGAAGGAGACCAGACAACGGATGCATTTTCGAGGAGCGGTCTGACCAGCAAAAAGTAGAGTATCTTTAAGGCTAAGAGGTTTTGAAAGTTCCAGGCGTTCCTTGTGACAACACCGAGAAACCTGAGAGCCTTGTTAGCGGATCTGGAGCAATCTGGACGTCGAAAGACAGCAACTCCTTCAGTGAGACACCCAGATCTCGCACCAGGGTGACTATATAGTTCCTCCCCACCTAACAAGTAGCGGTGCCTAATAGCATTCTCTTCCCTGCGAAAGTCTTTACCGCGAATTTTTTAATATTCAATATATATCATTCTGATTGCACCAACCTTGAAGACGATCAAGGTCACTCTGTAGTTTGAGGGAATCCAAATGGCAGCGCAAATTTTAATAGAATGTCAGGTCATCCGCAAAAAGGAGGAACAGGCTGTAACTAAACCGGATGGTGAGCGAAAACGGATTTAAAAATTCCCTGACTTTTCTCTGACTTTTCTAAATTCTCTGACTTTTCTCGGTTTTTCGGTCGCTCGACACGCTTCTTGCGTTATAGCCACATTGGGCCTCTAGACAGGGACCTTATATTATAATTTGTTACAAGCAAATTAATAAACAGCGAAGCAAGTCATGGAAATGAAGGTCAAAAATTTAAAAAGCGACAATACTTTTCGAAACGTTTCGGTCACTGTTTGAACACTCATCAGTGAAAAAAGCATTTATTGTGTCTGTAAAAAACATACAATAATGTAGAGAATTATAAAACAAGATAAATAATTGATGAAAATTGAATTTTTAGATTTTTAGTAAAAAAAAATAGGTTATCTCACAAAAGAGGCCCTCAATTTTTCAAAAACTACGTCAACAAGTAAATAAATATAAATAACAACGTAGAAGACGGAAAGTCAACAGGGATTGAAAACAAAAACATACCTCGTACAAGTTAAAATAACAAATGAATATAAATAAATAAGGGCGAAAGCCCGACATCCGGCTTGGAACGGTGACAACAAGTGACTGAGCAACTGTGATTACGAGAATTCAAATAAGAACCCAAAAACTGATGACTTGGTCAATGAAGTAAAAAGGAACTTTAACGACATAAAAATACAAATTTTTAAGCTTTGTGAGAGGTTTGTAGACATCAGGAAATAAATTATTTTCATATCTAAGATTACTGTATTTAGTACTTTGTTGATAAAAAAGTTTTCAACGAATTTTCTACGGGCTCTATTGTTCTCTAATGATAAAATCTCAACATTATCCAAATCAAAATTATGACCAGTATCAATATAATGTGTAGTGAGAGCAGTATATGTAGCTTTATCAGGATGGGAAATAGAATATTTATGCTCACGACCACGGGTTTCTATAGGTCTGCCAGTCTCACCTACATAAGAAAAGGGACAGACAGCACAATTGTATTTGTAAACAACTCCAGATATTTTGTTTTTGGGAAGTGGATCTTTGAGATTGATAAAAAAATTTGAAAAGCTATTAGTTGGTTTGTAAATGATCTTGATTTTATGTTTCTTTAGGACTTGTTCGATTTTTCCGATAAACCTTTTATGTAAGGAGAAACTGTGAAATCAACACAAGAGACTTTTTTATTTTTATTAGATTTAGAAGCAAATTCAGTATTTTATAATCGGAAAGTTTCTTTTTTTAAAACATTTATTGATTAGATATGTTGGAAAACCATTATCTTTTAAGGTATCTCTGATTAAATATATATTTTTGATTCTAAATTCTGGATCTGAAATTCTAAGCATTCTGTAAAATAAACCTGTGACTAAACCAATTTTATGGCAACTAGGATGAAAAGAGTTAAAATTTAGGTAACGGCCCGACCAAGTTTTCTTTTGATACCAATCAATTTTTACAGAACCCTCACATCTAATAACAAGAATATCTAAAAAAACTAATTTTAGAATTTTCTTCAACTTCAATAGTGAATTTAATATTGGGATGGTAAGAATTTAAATTTTCGAGCAGTATATGACTTGCTTCGCCGTTTTATTACAAAAAAAAAGATCGAGACTAAACGTACAACAAATTAATAAACATTAACCTCAAACTAAAAAAAAACTACACCACTGAATTTTACGTGAATAATTATTAAAGAAACGTGTGTTACATTATCACTTTCTTGTCCCAATTAGCTATAAAAAATCATAAACAACAGATTTGATCCCGTATTTACTTCAGCCCATGGTTAAACCAATAGGGATATAACAAAATTAATTACTGGAATTCTATTAGCACCAACGGCAAGCCACCTTTTCAGAGGAAATTATTTTGTTTCTTTTTAGTATATTTTAATAAAAACTTGTTTTTCACGTAGAATCCATTGACGTAGTTCTTTTTAGCATGAGGTTAATATTAGGTTTTTTGTTTATAACAACTTATAATATCAGGATGTCTAGCGATTCTTAGGAACAAAATTTAAGGTCTTTTCAAGTTTTTTAAGGTAAAGAAATGAAGTTTAAGTCATTAATTGGTACATTAAAGAAAATTACTAAAAATAAAAAACGATGTGTTCAGCATACGATATTTTGATACAACTTTTAATTTAGCTAGTGTTCTTCTCCGTCTTTATACAGTTAAAAAATTCGTTCTATGGGTATGACACATTCTAATCATGAAATTGAATTAAAACCGCCATTTTCAACTAATAATTTTTATGATTTGTAAGTTAAGCATCGCAAAAAATGTATACGACAATATTATTTACCACGCTTTCAATATCAAAATACTATTTACTCAAAAAATTGCAAAGAGTTGACTAGGCGTTAGAACAGTTTAAAATTTTTAAACACTAGAATTCAAGATTATAATCTCTGGAGCGGGAGAAACCTATAATAGCTACAGCAACGAATAACGCAATATAGTATAGTACAATAATTGCACGAGCAAATTAGAATTAGAAGTAGGATTCCGCGGGTCTGAGAGGATGCGGGGACCAGTTACGCGGCCGGAAAATTTAGTCTTCGTTGAGCCCGCTCAAAAGAGAAAGGTTCTCGAGGACGCTTCGACGATCTGCGATTTTCCTTAGGAAAGCTCTAGTAGTTTTGGTGCGTTAAGGATATGCGATTTTCCTTAGAAAAGCTCTAGTAGTTTTGGTGCGTTTAGGATATCAATCTTGAGAGTAGAAAATTATCAGGATTTATTTGAATTTCAATTTTATAAATTCGTGAAAGTTAAACTTAAGTCATCGTGGTGATTGTTCATAAATCTTAAAATTAAAGTGAACTTTGAAATAATGTCGGGAAATTAATGAAGTGCCTATTATAACTCAACAATATTGCTCTCGACCTCAGTGCTAGAAACACTTCGATTATTATTATTACTTTTTTAAATATTTGAAAACATAATCTCTAACAAAGTCATCTTGTGTAACAGAATTGTATAGAAAGCCTAAAAGACGAGAAAAGTATGGTTGCAAACATCAGTGTGATCGGATCATTAGAGACAATTATATAACAAGAGAAAAAGAAGGAGTAAAATGAAAGAGTCCACCAAGCCAACCTCACACTCTTTTCCATATTCTTTCTCCGTCTTTTTTATACTACTAGGAACCAACATATTTCGAGGACAATTTAGGCCTCTTCATGAGGGTCATTTTGATAGGAAACATTGGGTAAATATTTTGGTCTTTTGTGTTTTACAACAAATAGTCACTTAGATACAAAAATGAAATTAATCATTCAGATACTATTTATATTATTTTCTATATGTGTTGATCTTCAACACTTTCTTGAAAATCTTTGTAAATACTTCATTTATCACTTAAAGAACGAAACCCTGAGATTCCGAGATTTAACTCTTTCTTACAAGAATTTAATAGAACAATCAAAACCTCTATAATGAAGACTTATCTTTTTGTTGTTTTGTCCCTTGATCCTCTTGAACAAGAAGAAATTATCCTTTTTTTTGGTTTTTACCAAAACTAAAACTAGTTAAAGAATCAGAGATTTGGAATGTTCTTCAACCAGTTTTCATACAGGAGCTCAACGATTAAATCTGATTTCTGATCATAAAGAAGAGAAAATTTGTAACATCTCTAATGGTTTGAAAACTTTTGTATATTTTATCTCAAAAAAATTGAATTTTTCATCCTAACCGCACGGGCGGAGCAAAATCTATTGATCTGGTTAACATAAAAATTGTAACTGAAAGTGTGCAGTACAATTTTCTAGTACTATGTTTCAAGAATTTATAATAGTATCATCACTTTGGAAAATTATATATATATTTCATCATATACAATTGAATTGATTAATGGCAGTGTCCATTCGTATCTCAAAATTCTGACTATTCGTATCGAAATTTCAATACGAATAGCCTGATTTTCCAGGTCCCGTTATTCGTACCAAAAAAATCTGGCTACTCAACCGAAATTAAAAAAATCTTCAATTTTCTGTATCCGTTTTAACTAGTTTTAACTTTTATATTGAATCTTATTTCGAGTTATTTGTAATATTCTTCTATATTCTGCCCAAAAAGTAGTGAAATCTCACCACAAACATTTGCAATTCAAAAAATTGGCCAAATGCAATTAAATGAAGTTGTGAAATCAAAGCTGGCCAAGTAAAAAAATAAATAACAATTAAAATTAATTGATTACGTGTATTTACAAATAATTTTTTCAATGTAGCAGGATTTAAATTTGAGTTGAGAATTTAGATACATTCCTTATAAAAAAAATTTAAACTATTACAACTTGGCGGAATTGAATGCAATAAAGAGACAATCTCTTTGAAAAAATTATGAAAAAGAAAAAAAAATTATAAGCTGTATAATCATAGAGGATGTTACTAGGGGAGAATCTTTAACAAATTTTTGTTTTATTTGCAGAGAAGAAATACATTCAATCGCCGCCAAGATGATATAATTTACAAAATTTGTTAATAAATAATTTTTTTAAATTTTCTCACAAATTTAAATTCTACAACATTTAAAAAATTTATTTCTCAATACTCATATTCAATTAACCTTGATTTCACAACTTCAATTAATTGTACTTGGCCAAGTTTTTACATTGTAGATGTTTTTGGTGGGATTTTACTACTTTTTGGACAAAATATAGACAAATATTACAAATAACTGGAAATAAGATTCAATATAAAAGTTAAGACTTAAGAAAATTAAAGATTTTTTAAATTTCGGTACGAATAACGGGATCTTGGAAATAAGGCTATTCGTATCGAAATTTTGGTACGAATAACCAGAATTTTGTGTTATAAGTAGACACTGCCATTGATAAATTCAATTCTTGTTTTATAAAATATTTACACTTTTCTGAAGCGATCATAATATTATAAATTCTTCAAACATAGTACTAGAAAATTGTACTGCACACTTGCAGTTACAATTTTATGTTAACAGACAAATAGATTTAGCTGCAAACGTGCGGCAAAGATGAAAAATTCAATTTTTTGAGGTAAAATATACAAAAGTTTTTACACCATTAAAGATATAACAAATATCTGAAAAATAGCACTAGAGAATAGTACCGCGCATCTACAATAAACGGCTGTAGCCGTGCGCAAAGATAAAAATTCAATTTTTTATGATACAATATATTTATGTAAAATTATTATTTTTTAATAATTCTACATTTCTGCTGCATTTCACACAAATATTCTAAGGAGCAGAAAAAAAGTTCACAAATTTCCTAAAAATTTAGAAAAAAAAGAATGTTCTAGCGTAAATAGTTCAGAAGTTGTGACCTCTTAAAGTGACTTTTCAATGAAAAAAATGTTAAATCTTGTTGTCTTCGCATATTATCTTCAAAACTGAAAAAAAAATTCCTCCTAGCTCCTACCAGAAACGTACAATTTTTAAAAAACTGATGTCTTTCACACATCTTTCAAAATGTAAGAAGGAGCGGAAAGTCAATCAATATTAATCACGTAGGAAATTTTTTAACCCAAAATTAAAGGTTTCTAGTAGAGAAAACGCTATTTATTAATTGTTCGTTTTGAAAAAATCACACAAATTGATAAACAAAACAGAAAATATCAAGTTCTTTTAAAAGGGGGCCTGACGATTTTTTTCATATTCGGTAAAAATACTGAGGAGGCAAAAGGGATGTCCCTGGACATTTAGCCGCCCGTATGCAAATGTTTTCATACAATCCATCATAAAATTAACGCCTTTTGTACCTTACCTCGGTTCAAACTGCCATTCAGGAGAGATTATGAATCAGCTTGAAGTAGGTATACACCTTTCGGATTTTCCCAACGCCGAAAAGTGTAAAGCTATAGCCAGGACAATAAACAAATCTGTCGCTAGCCAGCCACCACCTAACAAGATCTTTTACCTGTCCACCTATGTGCAACGCACACATTGCACCCTGTCCAGGGACGCCCCTGGGTGGCAACCCCAAAATATAATTTTAGGGCAGAAACTTTAGCCTGATCTTTCAAGTGAAACTTGATTCAGAGCAGGTGTGACTTGTTTCTTCTAAAAACTCAATTTGAACTTCGCAATTGTCATGTACGTTCATCAATTACGCAGTACTAACACTCATTCTGCCAATCTTGTTGTCTTCTCCGAGTGATTATCAACTTTGGAGTGAGGGGAGAGTGAGAAAGAGAGAGTGGGGGAGCAGTGTTTTTGATGGGTGATGTAACGGCGGACGCGTAGTGTTGTAAGCGGCAACGTTACGAGTCGACGGTCGAGTCACGCGGGTCGGATAGAGTGGTTTTTTCAGCTAGTCGGTGGTTGTAAGGCGCCTACAATCCCGATTCTGGATGAACCTCTCCCAATACTGGAGAGCGTTCATAGTGAGCGAGCGAAAAACTAAATGAGAAGGTTTATAGAAGAGATACGTGGTACTTGAACCGACAGTGGAAGAGTGAAGAACGAGCCACGTGCGTTAGAGATGGGGTTAACGATACGGATAGGTTGAGGAAAAGAAAGAACTACGTCTCGCTTGTACTGCCGAACAGGCAGGAGAGACGGAATTTCTCCAGCCAACTACAATCAGAGATATAAACTATATCTTCTGACAGGGGTTCTGGGGAAGAGGTTAACTCATTCATGGGAACGAAGATGAGTTCTGAGATCGAGACTGGGTGGAACGGTCTCAGGGATACTGCCAGAGGTATTAGACACAGCGGGTCAGGAACACTCTTAGCACTGCTAGAAGGGATAGCAGCGAGTGTTGACTTCGGGATAATCGGCGCGGGTGGCAAAGGTGCGATCAGTGTTAGACAACATGTATCGGCGGCTCCGGTGGCCACTATAAGAGCGATTGCTTTCTGCAGGCGTTTACGGTAGCGTCTACAGGCGCCTTGCCCCGGGCGTTCCTTTACGTTCCCTGAGGACGTGGGGAAGGATGTGAGTGGAGCGAATCGCGGATACCGGTGGAAAGAAAGCTCTACGGGCGCGATAGGCCTCCAAGTTAAGCTACGCTGAAGATCCCGAAGGGAGACCGGACACTCCGGAAGTATACGAGCTCATGGAGAGATCCTTACGCGCTTTGTTACTTGACAGTCCCAGTAGGTGAGTTTCTGAAATAATTATTTTTACATCTCAAGGTGACAGAATAATTATATGAACTCGAGATTATTAAGAGAACCGAATGAATATATTGCGTGAAAAATAACACCGGAGAAAAAGAAATTCTAATCCTCATTCTTACGCGCTCTGTTACTTGACAGTTCCAGTAGGGTTTCTAAAAGAGTAATATTTCTATTTCTCGAGATGAAAAGATAGACAGACAATGGGCAACAGGCACTGAACAGCACAGAATGTAATAAAAAGAAAATAATGAAAAAATATATAAACAAAAATAAACACCAAAACTCACGACTACCGAAGCGAAATATTGGAAGGAACCGCCAATGATCACGAAACAACAGCAGAATGAAAGTAGATACTCGATGATGTCAGCGGAAGGAGGAAAACGATGATGAACCACCGTTGTGATTACGACACATAGCTGTTCCTGGAACTGGATTCATCCGAAGTATGTAAAAAAACACAAAAGGGCCTAGGTTTGAGGCAAGATTTCTTATAGAAAAAGAGTTCACGTTACTTTTCACAGACTGTATTTAGTCACTTTGAAGAAAGAAGATTCACAAATTAAATTGGGAGCAGACGTGGCAAGCTCACCCGTCCCAGATGAAAATGTAAGAACGACTGCTAGGCTCAGGCACAGGGAGGAGCGGCTCGTCAGTCCTCGGTGGCGATGTACAAATTACTGTGACCTAGACCAGGCGAGAGCGGACGATCGCGTAGTGAGAGATTGTCCGTTCCTCGTCTCTACAAGGTTCGAGCGTGCGAGCGTAGTTACATCATTTTTAATTTTTTTCTAAAGTCAAAGTCCTTATATAAAATCTAAATTAACTCATAAATCTGCAATTGAAAAATAACCAATATACAGTGTGAAGTTGCAGATTTTGCAACCCACAAGAGTTCAATCATAAACATAAAATAAATCGATCTATGGCGCTTCAGGGACCGCACGAAGCTGCCAACATAACATCCGTAACCTCTCCAGTTCAATCATTGCTGAGATGTCGAGAACCTAAATTGCTCAAAACAAGCTACGACGTTCAACAGACTTCTCTACCTGGCGTATAACTTCACAGGGATCCTGGATACGAGAAGGTTTCGTCGTCGATACCCGCTACACATGAGGCAGTTCTATAGCCCAGGCCCGTACTACGTATTTTACCGCATTGTTAGTACAGCTAGAATCATGTCAATAGTTACCGCTAAGCTTACTAATCAATGTTGGGTATGAATCTTGTACGGAGGGTAAGGACTACGATTTTTATTCAATTTATTGAAGGCGTGCACAGAATAAATGTATTTGAATTTAAACTCTACGGCAATGGCAGCACTCCTAACACCTGTCCTCCAGTCATAGTCGAACCTCCCTCACGCACCCTACTGGAAATAACCAAGGTTGCATCCAATCAGAACCACGCGTGAAGTTCAAGGAGAATACCAACTTGATGATCCGAATATCAGATCGAAACTCACTATCTTTTCGGTGCGGACTTTGAAGCGCCAAGTTATATTGTAATCGCGTGTTAAAATGTCAAAAACGTGGTAACAGCCTTGCTCTACTTCACCGACAACCAACGCCGAGCCCTCGGATGATTTTTCCTGAGGAGGTCAACCCTCTATCTAGAGATTATATATTCGACGAATCAGCCTGGTTTGTTCCACATTTTCTTGATTTTGTGCGAAACCTCTGGCCCTTTCAATAATTTATCCCTCGAAACAGTAAACCTATTTTTGTCGTTAACCAAGAAAATCCTAAACTAAATTTTCATGACCAAAAAAGTCCTAAAATTCATATTATCGTTGACCAAGAAAGTCAAAATCCAATTTTGTTCAGAAAGCTGAAAAATTATATGATAGCCAAGAAAGCCGAAGTTCTATTTTAAAATAAATCCACACGTATTAAAATCTACTTTTAACCGGATTTAGAGCGACGAGTCAGTAAACACTCAGGACTGCATATATATAATCTCTGAACCCGGCACGTACAAAAGTATATGCATTCTGAGCACCTACGGCACATATCTTCCGGGTCTCTTACTCACGCGGGACCGACGTATCTCCACAGGCACAATGCGGCCCTAAGAGTGCTTTATTACCATCTTTGTCGCTCGTATTGTCTTAACCGCGACTCTGCCCTGCCGAACGCTTCTAGAGAGACAGAGTCAATTGTCGAGAACGAGTTGTGCAAACTTTACAGGAACTTCGACTTCAGGCTAAAAGTTGTAAACTCGAGGCCTGACATCGTACTCCTTGACAAAGAGGAACGAACGATGTTTTTTATCGAATCCTCGGCTCCAGCCGACATTAACATCACAGTCCAGGAGAAGGAAAAGGGAGAGAGGTATCGACACCTTATACGAGAGCTGCGAGGAGTGTATAAAGAATATTCGGCTAAAATGATTGTCCATGTCAT
>JAUMHM010085297.1:0-11716 GCA_032362435.1 Melikaiella ostensackeni
AAAGGGAATTTTAAATGTCTGGCGCTTTAAAGCACCCTAAACTCCCGGTGCCGTTTGAGTGCTGAAATCGGCGAAAACAGTACCTCAAACGGCACTGAGAGCCCAGTGCTGTTTTCCAGTGCCGTTTTAGTGCGGTTTGAACAGCAGGGAGGGCAGAGCAATGAAAAAAAGCAACTGGCCACACATGCGCAGTTCGCGATTTGATGAGTTCGTTTCCTTGGTAGGAAATAAAATTGACCGCAGGGGGTAAAATAATACTAGCATACAAGTTTTATAAAACATATCGTGTGCGTCGTGGGAGAGAGCAGTGCTCTCAAAATGTAGCCTCTGCAAAACTGCCCATGACAAATAATATCCAGCGGTTTTCGTTTTGAGGTGGACACACATGACATGATGAATTACAAATTTATAAAATAAATTCATTTCATTCGTTTCTTTTCAATAAATTTTATATAACATTCTTTAAAAATATATTTCCAAGATCTGTGCAACGTATAAATTTAATATGATAGTGCCAAATAGAATAAAATTAATAAATGGCATCGCTCTAAATTTATGTATACAAAATTAAAAATTATACATTTTTTTGCTAAACTTTGATCAAAGCATTTATATTTTACGTTCTTGAGTACTAGGTGCCAAAGAAATACACCTACGATCCAGTTTCTTAGAAAAAAGTAATAAATTCTATAGAGATGGACATAGTTGAGAGTAGATGTAGTTGAATTTTCACTATATTTCGTAAATAATCTTTGTGTTATCACAGGATTTAAATTGGTTTACGAGAAATACTGAATTGGATCGAAGTAAGAAGTGTAAAAAAATTAATAATTCAGAAAATATTAATTAGCAAAGTATAAACATAGGGGGACGTAGTTTAAGTTTACAAGTTATAAAACACGTTTTCGTACTTTTCAAAGAATTTTGTTATGATATTTCCTGCCAAAATCATTTGACAACTTCCAAAATCGTTCCTCTGCACTTTTTAAAGAGAATTTATGTTGAAACAACATATAATCTAGCCTTGTATTCTCGAAATATACGTAAAAAATGCAGCGGATGTAGTTGATGCGAATTTCGGAGACAAGGATAAATATATCTGTATAAAATTATTTAAAGAATTTTAATTATTAAATACAATTTTTCCAAAGTATTGAATAGTTTTCTAAGTAAGCAAAAAATTTTAATATATTAATGGAATGTTCAGAAAAAATAATCGAAGTCTTGAACTTGGAAGTGTGTGAGTCCTATAAGCGCGCGTGTTATACTTTTTTGTTGATCATGAAATATACTCACTTTCGATTGCTTTGGGGACATGAGTGTAGTGCCAAATAAGTTCTCGTATTATTCCCCACTCAAACCTGAAAATTATAATTTTGACCCTCACTTAGAAAAACGCGAATATTTTCTAAACTAGAACTGGCTAGAAGTGCCCTCTTCATGCGGACGCCTATATATATAGAATTGCGTAAGGGCATTTTTTTGTAATGGATATTGTGGCTCTCCTGCAAGGGTTATAAGGATGTTTCATACTTTATGTGAAATAGGGTGGAGTGAAAATGCTCAAATTAGTCGAATTGTTTGAGCTCAGAGAAAAAGGTTTGTGGTTTGACATCCGAAAAAAGTAAAAAATATTTAAAAAAAAAAAAATTTCTTGGCGGTGTTTTGAGCGTTCAAAAATCTCAATTTGAACATTTTTGAGCGATTTGAAGACTTGTTGAGACTAAGTTTTCAGACATAAAAAATGATGGTGCTATCACGGCAGGGCAATATTTTCCTAGAAGTAAGCCAAGGGAATAATTTGAGAGACATATTATGCCCTTATGTATTATTTCTATGAAAATATCGCTCTGCCGTGATAGCACCATCATTTTTTATATTTGTAAGCTTAGTCTTCGCAAATCGTCAAAATAGCCCAAAAAAGGTAAAATCGACGATTTTTGAACGCTTAAAACACCATGATTTTTTTTCGCGAAAAAACCAAATTTTTATCATTATTCACCAGCAAAAACTATTCATATAAAAAATTCGCCATAATTTTGGAAGCAATAGAGAAATTTTTTTGAATTTTCAAATAAAAAAAGAGAACAGAAGATATCAACCGATTTCTAAATTAATTTTTTTTTTTTACTTTTTTCGGATGTCAACCCACAATCTCTTTTTCCGTAGCTCAAACGATTCCACTAATTTGAGCATTTTCACTCGCCCTAATGTGCAAGCTCATGGAGTCTAGTTTATCGAAAACACACAGAGAAAGCTCTATTGGATATCACTTTTTAGTTTTTTCTTTTCTAAAGTGATATATCTAAAAATTTACAATTTTCGTTCATGGACATACTGGGCTCTATTGTAAGGATTCCTGAGATGTGTTATTTGACTTATCTGAAAGTTCAGGAGGTTCTGATGCTCAAAAAAATAGAGAGGAAGTTCTATGGGATCTCACTTTTTAGTTCTTTCTTTTCTAAAAAGTGATTAATTAAAAAATGTATACAGTTACACTTTGTTACATTTGAACACCAATGAATCGATCTTTTACAACATAGGTGATTTCTGTAGTAAATTAGGTGGTCTAAAACCGAAACTGACCTTAGAATATGGTCATCACTTCCAGGTTTTGGAAAAATGGCTGTTAAAACCCCCAAAAATAGCGTTTTTGAAAAACTGTAGTGGATGAAGCCGATTTGCTAGAGACTTTAAAATGTTCTGAAATTAAAGCATACGAGTATGCTTTATACTTTGAAGGTATTATAACAGTTATTAATGCAAAAATTGTGTCTGAGTACTGTCACTGTTTGTTTCGAGTACAATGTGTGAGCGTGTGTTTGCATTAGCGTAAAATACATGGCTGTGCAGTGTGCAGAGTACTCGAAACAAACAGTGACAGTATTTAGACATAATTTTTACATTAATAAGTGTTATAATGCCTTTAAAGTTTTAAAAGATCGATTTATGGATGTTGAAATGTAAGATAGTGTTATGGGTTAAGGATCGTTCATATATTACGTAACGCATTTTTCTTTTGTTTAAACAAAGACGAAAAAGTAGAAGGGATGCTCTATCAGAAATGAATTTTTAATCAATTTATTTTTAAAGAGTAAAAAATTTAATTATTCACAGCTTTCTGTTATGGACATAAAATTTGAAATGAAAAGAAACTTTTGTTGAAATGAAATCAAATTGAAATTAAATAAAAAATACTGTTCAGTGATCTTGGAAAAAACCAATGAAGACGTATCGATTGAAGAAAAAGGGCAATGGGGGGTGTCCTATAATTTTATGGAGGGACAGCGAAGGGGTTCTAAATTAGAAAAAGGCAAGGGGGTGTCTGTGCCAAGAGATTTAACTGGCAGCAATTGAAGCGCGCTCTACAACAGTGCATTATACGCCACTTGCTATGAGGATCATTTTGTACCTATACGAGTATTCACATGAGATGACGCTTATGACAAGTGGCGCATAATGCACTGTTGTAGAGCACGCTTGAATTACTGCTACATGCCACTAGTTTTTGTACATTTTTGATAGCCTGACCTTAGACATGAATTAAACTCGATTAAAGCGCTTTAATGTTAGAAATAATAATGCACGAGACTTCAAAGCAATGCAAGTTTGAAGTGCAAGGCAATACACACTTTCGGCTTTCCAGGTAAAAAATTATATATTAGTGGAGGCATGTTGCAGCGATTGCTGCCAGCTCGGTTTACTTAACACAGACACATTCCACTTGCCTTTTTCTAAATAATATTCACTTCGCTGTCCCTCTTTTAAATTATAGTACACCACTCGTTGCCCTTTTTCATGATGGCTGTTATTTTATTTTTTTACTTGAATATCATAATGTTTGAATATTTCAAATTTAAAATTGAAATTATATATTTTTTAAAATTTGATATTGCATGGAAAAGGGCGAGTGGAAATGTAAGTTAACACGGGGAAAACTGAAAAAAGAAAAACAAATCGCACTCCAGTGAAGTCTTCTATGTTTTTTTCGAGCTTCAGAAACATTTGATTCGGCTTGTGCTGAAAATTCGATAATGAATGTCGTTCGTTTTATAATGGCAAGAGAATGCTGCCAGGCCTAGTGTGCGCGATAGAAGCAATTGTCAAGAACAAGTACTTTTAGTACATTTGGAACTTATCCTTCTCGACAATTGTTTCTATCTCTCTAGGAGCGTTTGGCAGACCATTATCGCGGCCAACTCCATCAGAGCGACAAAGATTGTAATGCCGCATGGTAATGGTAGTGCCGCATTGTGTCTTTGGACGTAAATTTTTCCCGCGTAAGTAGGAAAACCTGATAGTAGGTATCGTAGGTGTTCAGAGTGTGCATGCCATGCTCTGCGCGTATAGTTAGGAACTTCTTGACTTTAAATTCTTCGCCCCTGATTTTGAAATCAAGACCGATAGTTTTAGCAACCTACCCGGCAGATATATAAAACGCTCCGTTGCCGAGACTTTAGTGATTTCTGACTATTTCAAGAAGAGGGTCTCTTTCATTTGCGACGATATGCGCTGTTCCCAGAATAATCTTGTTATGAAGACACTTTATATCAATAAGTCTGTGACCACCCTGCGGCGTGGGATGCACAGTCGCGGAACATACGACTTTATATGCAAGCTGTTTTGCATGTGCATAGTCTTTCGTGTGCTAATGTTGATGAGGGCTCTGAGGTCGTCTTTTGTCCACGGTATCACTCAAAATGAATATAGTAGTACCGGATGAGAATGGTCCAAAGACAATGCAAAAGCTACATGCATTCTTTTTACAGCTCTAGAGTATGCCCAATGGGAATACTTAATCGCGTGTGACGCTGCTGTTACGCTGCTTTTCATAAGTTGAGACTATGGCTTGTCAGCTTAAAGATGTTGGAGAAGTAGTATCAATGTTGCTATACTGGACAAAAATAGTAGCCGGCCTTCCAAATACAACTCGTTGATTACAGCATGTTATAGTGTAGACCCTAAACAGCAGACTCTGAACAACTTACATCAGCGACTCCTGAATGAAGAGACTCGCCTTGGAACCGCCGATGAGATCACTGTGCCTTTACTGCCATGACCGTAAAGAACAAGAAACGTATGAAAAGTGCCGCGAAATCAAAAAGCGAAGAAGCAAAAAATCTAGAAAATCCAAAAGGAGATATTGAGTGTTTTTATCGACACAATAAACGGCACATGATAAGAGATTGTGGAAAAAGGAAAAACGCGAATCGTGGCGACAATAATGACGTCAGTGCTCTTATCGCCTGCAGAGAGGAAAATCAGAAGTCATTGTCAAATTGAAAACTTGATGTCCTGATCTCAGGAGAATCAATTGGATTTTATCTCAATGGTCTGCTGCTAGTTGTTCAAGTATTAAAGCGAGTCAATAAAATATACAGAATTTTCCTTCTATCGGGTTCTCACTTCGAGGCTAATCTAGCATCCTTCAACACTTCAATATGGGGTAAAGGAGAGGGCTCTCTCTCAGAGAGAGAGAGCCTTGTTTTGAAAGTGAATTTTTCCGATGCTGAAGAGTTTTTTTTTGTGATGCATGACAGTTTGAAAAATCTCACCGCCTTCTATTCAAGAGGAATCAGGAACCTAGCACCAAATCACCACCAGTTAAGTTTATTCACAGCGATGTCTGCGGACCAATTTTTATGGAATGCATGGATGGAGACAGATGTTTCGTGACGTTTAAGGACGATGGATCAGGATTTCGGCGTGTGTACTTCATACGAAACATGGATGACCTCAAAATCTATGCTTCAAACGCTGAGCAACTAAAGCTTGCTCTTCAGCTGCAGAGCGGGCTGCTAAAAGTCTCGGAAAATCGATAGGCGCACGCAGTGCTCAGCGCCAAGCTGTAGTGAATTTCGCGTCGCTAGAAGCACTAAGTGTCACACATACTGTCACAGTTTCATATGCTCGCGATGCTGAAAAAGAAGATGCCTCAAGAAGAATAAGTTTATAATATTTTAGATGGTGCCCTATAGAGTCACCAGGCGAAGAAAAAGTGACAAAAACACAATTTGAAACTGCACGCGAGAATTACAGATCACTCGAAAACGGGGTCGATTTTAAATTGTGACCGTGAATTTACCCGTGATTTCTATAGTTCTTGAGCACTCTTAAAAAAACGAAAGAGATGCCTCATTTTTCAAAATTCACCAAAGTTTTTAAAAATTTTCAAGTACTATGCCCATCCGGCTTGAAGGATTTTGTTTATATTTCGCACAATTAAAAAGTTTACTGAGAAATATAATATCAAGATTTTAAATTAGGTTAAAGGTCACGTGGCTTAAAAATTCAATGATAGGAATTTTTAGTGAGGTGGGTTTAAAAGTAAAAAGTTTCACATTTAAAAAATAATATTGTCCTTATATTGCCTTTGGTTAAATAAACAAATTGTACAGTTTTGGTAACAAAGTGATCGCGGATCGCGACAATAGTTAAGGATTTCAAATCATAAGCACGAAAGCACATGTTTGCAAGTCGTTGGAGCCACGTGAACCTGAAAAGTAATGCAAATCTGAACGGCTTAAAAAGAGAAAACCGTGTCTGCTGAAAGAACAATTATGAAATTTTAAGGAAACACATAAATACATTTCAAATCACTAGAAAGTGTGTGGAGAAGGTTCTTTTTTATGTATATTAGGATAAATGTATTAAAAATTGTTTAAAATTAACAAATGTAACATTTTATTGTAGTGCACAAAAACTTATAACTTATTTCTCATTACAGTCGGTAATGCATGATGCTAAATATGTTTATACTTCGAAAATGGTCAATTGTTTATTCTTGTAAATCGTTTAATTTATTTGTCTTCAAATAAGAGAAGCAGAACATTTTTTTCATACTTTCTATTATTTACAGTCCATCTCAGGTAACACCGTGACACGATTATCTTGTAATATTTATGTAATGAAGGTGATTCAACTGATCAAATGTCACTGTAAAAACCTGTCACAGGTGACTAGTTCCTTTTGGCATAAACTTATCAAATATTGCGCCGCTGTCAGTGAAAAGGATGTCGCATACAAGTGACTAAGATGTCATAATCGTGTATTAGGAAGAAGTTTCATGGCAGCTGTAATCTCTGAAATTTCTGCATATCTTGATGTTAACTTGAAGCTGTCTATAAAGTTTGTACACTGGGTTTCAACCACTGCTGCCAACTTTATAATCTGAAAAATTACGTGATCCTGACATGATTATCATGTAAAGCCATGGATATGATTATTATGTTACTGGATACTGACTAGGATGTCATACTCATGTTATTTCAACTTATCGCCCGTTACACTGCAATAATATTAGTGTCACGTCGTGTGTTACCCGGAATTTGTGTTAATAAATATAGGTTCGACTTTGGCATGCGCATATGCAACTTATCATTTCGCAGGTGTACATATTTATTTTTTCATTCGCGTGTATTTCTTGCTCAGATAGATGATTAGAGAAGAATTTCTAGATTATTAATATGACCTTAACACAAAAAAAAAATTGCAGATAAGACTTACTTCATTTGCACGGCAGCAGTACCATTCCAGGTACTCATGGCTATGCAGAGTTGGACAGTTAGACAGAGAGAGACAATGAGAGCGAGTGAGAAGGGGTGAAAGAGGGCATAGGGAGAGAGAAAGAGAACTGTAATTCTCAGAAATTTAATAATTGTAGGGAACTTACTTAAATTACATAAAAAAATATTTACAAAATTATTCTTTTCGCCTTCTAGGGGTCATTTGTGCTTGGGCTAAAAAATGGTATGTCCTCTTACTCGATCCAGAGCCCAGTTGGCATAATAAAGGTAAAATTAATGGATACTCTGACTGTTTCACAAATAAATTGTAACATTCCAGAAGAAAAGGGCCCACTTTGTCAGTATGGCGTTAGGTATAGGGGAATGTAGCCGAATAAATTCCCCACATTTTAGGCCCCAAACGATTCATCTAGGTTGAAAAACGAGGCATAGGAGAACTTTTGAAACTGAAAATTTGAAAAATCCCTTTTCGAGAAAGACTTATTTGAAGGTGGAGAGTGCCGTAAGCGGATGTGTTATATTTTTTGTTCAAACGTAAAACTTACCCACTTTCAATTACTTTCGGCACGTAAGTTAAATGTCACCAGATAAAGCATAGATTAAAGTATGATTTCCTATCGAGAAACGCGAATATCTTCTAAACTACGATAGACAAAGTAAGCCCTTTTCTTGCGGAACTTCCCAATTTATATTCTGAAATAATATCAGTTGCTTCCTTGTGCAGAATTTTCACTGTGGTTTATTTGGTAATAAAGTAGAATTTTTTTAAATCACTTTTACAATCATTTACATTATATATTTTACTTTGTAGTTCTAAAATGTTTGATTCTTACGAAAATTAGTATAATGAAGCAATTAGAATTGAATAATTAATATTACAAGCGCTTAAAAGTCAACCGGGAAAAATTTAAGTTTTGACCGGCAAAACCGGGAGTTAGTACGGAATTTTGTTGGGAAATTTGAGTGACCACTCTGTATTTTAGTATATAGTTTTTTTTTCACTGGATGTCTCAACTGAATTCATTATCAGTGCCATAATAATCAAAATCAATATTTTTCATATCTGAAATTTTTATCTGTAGCTTGCTTTTTTGGAAAAGTTTCACCTATTCGTCATATTTCAGTCCTGATTGATATATTAGCAAACGTTTTGCAATCTGATCCTTTGATTTCAAATAAGTTGTAAAGATTAAGAAAAATCACAAAAAACTATCATTTGCTCATGATTCAGATACTAAACACGTATACGGGTGAATTTCAAATAGATTTCAATGTTAGTTTCTGAAATATGAGTGAATTGAAGTTTCAAATAATGTAATAATTGTTATCAGTTTTCATAGATAATTGTACTAGAATGTACTTTATAACGTGGAAAAGCTGTTTGACCTGGATATTGGTTTTTTACATTAATTTGTGTCTAAATTATTCTTTTACTTACAGTACATTATTATAAATGTTTAAGACTAGTTTGGGCAGGCTTAACACCTATCACATCAAATCCGTTATAATTATGGAGGCTTCGGAGTTGCCAGCAAAGTGAGGGACAGAGATAAAATCATGGTTCTTTCATTCAGTATCTATAATCTCTAGTATGTTAGCATTGCAATTAAAACTGCATCATGTATTTTGAAAAAATGCCCAAGGCCAATACTGGAAAAAAAATTCGCACCAGTCCTGTCATATGTCAAATATGTGAAACTGTTAAGAGCGACACATGGAAAAGCTAAAAAATTGACTACTTTATTGCGAAACAGGTATACTTAACTGTCATTTTTTGAACTTTGTCTTTTTAGACTAAGAAACTACGTTACCATATGTGCTGTGAGCCCTTTAAAATGCCAAAAATGGTCTAGGAACATCGAATAAAATTCAAGGGACATACAAATTGAAATCGGCTTGAAAATCGCCGACATAGTAAATCTCTTAAATGTTATAGGGTAAATTAAGTATACATATATGCATATTACTTCCATGACATTTATAGTAAAATCGCTATAGAAATTTCGAAAAGTATACATAAATAGAAATTTTCAAAAACCAATCCTGTTGTAAATCCCCACATAGTGAACTACATGGGAACCCATGCAGGAACCCGATTCCGGTGCCAAATCTCCATCTCGAGATGGGATTGGAAACGATAAATGAATTCATTTATGGAAAACTATTTATTATTGCTACATGAATTCCCACATAGGATTATTGTTTTTTTTTTTTCGTGAAGTATGTTGTGAAAGTATTGTAAGTATAGCGGTCAATCTTTGAAGCCACGAAAAATTACTGCGCAAAATTAAGTATTTATTGAAACATACTCTTTATAGATTTTCTATACCTTTGGCACCGGAATCGATGTAGGATCCCATGTGGGTTCCCAATTCCCATATAGGTTCTCGTATGCAGTTTACTATAAAAAAAGTTCTATGGTTAAAAAAAAAATTGTACACAGAAAAAAGGAGGTCGGTAATATAGGAATTTGACTGTGTCACATGCCCTTAAGGGCATGTCATACATGGGTCACGTGACTAGATTCCTACCTTATTGACTTTTTTCGTGTTACTTACGTTCACACCATTTAGATATCAAGATGAAAATTTGAGAAATTAAGTAAAAAGCACGAAGGAACGTTTATCTGGTCCTACATTTTGATAATTACAAAAAAAGCAAAAACAAAATTTTTTGGAAAAATCTTTTTTTTTTGTCATAAAAATTTAAGACCAGACAAACATACCTCAGTTACAAAAGATTGTAGTAATCTGTAAAGTCGCTCAAATATCCACCTCGTTCCAGAATCCCAAGACGAAAATTGTAAAGTCATTTTGCAAAGTTTCCTGCAACTCGGAAGTAAATTTTTATTATTGTCCAAGCTAATTTTACCCCCTAATAAAATTGAGAAAAAATTAATAATTATTTGTGTGTAAATGAAGTTTTTCTCTTCTTTTTTTGTTCCGAAAATTGACTTTCAGTATAGAAAAAAATTGAGCTAAAAACAAAGTCGATAGGCGTTGAAGTGGTATAGAAATCGATTCTTACATTCTCAATTTTTGCTCTGTGAAAAGCTCTGAAAAAACCCTGAAGTGTCAACGTATTTTTTATTACTGTTTCAGAGTAATTGCTTTTCAAAGGGCTGATTCCCTAATTTACATTTCCTAGGAGTCATCACGAGTTCTGCGAGCAACGTAACGAAGAAGCGACTAACTTAAAGTTACAAGCTACTGAAAAAATAGTAAGTGTGATACGTTACAAGTTACATGTCTAAAAAAGTAATAAGATTCCTAAAAAGTTACAAAGAACACATAAAATTAGGGTTGTACAATAGGTTGGTCCAAAAAGATTTTTCTGTAGAGGGCAACGATCCCCCCCCCCCCATTTGATTACAAATCCGGAAAAAGAAACTCCCTATTCTTTTTAAATTTTGATTCTAATAGGTGCCTATTTTGACTTGAAGTTTCCCATGTAAATTTCATGGGAAAAAGTCACTTTCTGGAGTTTTTGGAATAATTTTTCAGGGGTTGAAAAAATGTTACGGGAAAGTATAGAGGCTTTTTAAGGGCCCTTGAAATCGAGTGTACATCGATCTTATAAGATTCCGGCCAAACGGTGAAGCCATTTCGTCTGATTTTTTGTATAAATAATCTAAAGAGTATAAAGACTCCCGGTACAGGCCGCTTTTTTCGAAAAAATTCTATTTTTTATGTAACAATTAAAAGAAAAGAATGCGCCTCGATGGCATCGTTGTAGTAAAGTGTTCTACTCTTCAGCGAAGCAGGGAGCAGGTAAAGCAGTTTTCGATCTCGGACTTTCCTTTGGGCGACCCTAGCGAGAAAAGGAAAAACTACCATCCGTTATGACTTAAGTCTGCAGGTAATGAAACTCCCACTATGACCAACATTGATTCATTCAGGGGCGAACACATCTTATACGAAAAATAGGGGCCCCTACCCAAATAAGTGAGTGAATTCCCAAAAGGTTGGGAGGGTGGAGGTGTTTGGGGGTGTATAATATCATGAAATGCAGATTTTAAATAAAATAAAGCTGTAAACAATAGAATATCACAAGTAAATGTAAAGAAAAATGGTTTCTTATAAGCAATTCGCCCCCCCCCCCAATTTCATGCATGCAATATTCACGCCGAATCAGTGTAACTGTACAATTTTCGGCAAACTTACTTCGAAAGTAGTACCTTGTACATTAAA
>JAUMHM010085298.1:0-11715 GCA_032362435.1 Melikaiella ostensackeni
GAACGAGAGCGCCACACGGTGACGAGTCCTAAAACTTTTTGATCAAGGTGGTATTCGTTTTGAACACTTACTCGTATTCAGAAAACTATTATTTTCAGCGTGGAAGTCAGAATCACGTTATCTAGTTTCCCATATATTACGCGCATATCTAACAAAATGTCAAAACTCAGAAGTTGTTCTTATATTTTGTTCTTCAAGCCAAATGAGCTGCGGCTCGAGGGCGAGACCTGGTGCGGTGGCACATCCTCGCCCCCCCCCTGAGGCCGCCACTGCACCACATAAAATTTAGTTAGTCTAAAGTCCACGTTTCGAAATGAATTGAAGACTAGGAATTCTACTAGACCAAGAATGTAAATTTTTGAGATGAAAGTTCAATGGGTGAAAAATATTCAGTTTCAAGGATTGAAGAAGTTCCTGATAACGTCAAAGTAAATGAATCATCCATGATGATTGTAGAAACTTAACTGACTTTAAATAATTATTGTAGACCTTTATATACATTAAACACACTACGGGTTTTCAATTGATTACTTAACAATTTCGAGCATGAATGCCCACAAATATGCGTGTTGTAATTTTGATATCTCTCATGATTACATTTTATGCTACCAACACCAAGATACTGAATTAGATCCGGAAGAGATCCAAGGTTACCGAAACTGACAAAATAAATAATTTAATCACCAGTTTTTTAATATACCATCCTTATCATCAAGGTTAATAATGTTCTTTTTATTCAGAAGGGCCTCTTTTTGGAATTTCATTTCTTATAAAAACTCCACGAAATTTTGGGATTTTCATAAATTTTGTGTTGTTGAATTGTTTTTGTAGTTGTGCTGCTTGCCCGGAGTTTTAGTTGTCCGAGGAGCCGTACTAGAGAGGTTTTTAGTTAATTTTACTCATAACTTTACTTCAATAATACTATTTAATGAAGGTAAGGGTAAAGACCCAGTACACGAAGGCGTTACGAAGTCCGAAGAGGTTTTCCCCAGTGGTAACTATACTTTGAACGGCGAACGTCATTAATGCTTAGGTATATAAATTTGACCTTAAATGGTCAGTGGGTGAAAGACTTAACGCCTACAATTAATAAAAGCATAGAATGTGCGATTCGAAGAGATTTAAAAGAGATTGTAAGATTCGAAATTTAGGTAGCTGAAAGTAAGAAGATTAAGTTATAAAATTTATCCTAAGAAAGTGAATACAGACATGTTTCAGGGCAGATGGGTTTAAATCGTAAATCATAACTCAAATAAATCTCGGCATGTGTATTTATGCAAATCAGCAGTGGTTAATGCTCGGTGTGGTAGCCTCACTTCAAATTTTTTGAATGGCATTTGAGTCCTGATACTTGTCTGTGCCTCTTTGGAAGTTCGTCTACGACTTAGAACTTTCTCGCATGCGTGCTTGATAAGAACGAAAGACGACATGGAAATCTACTTTCTGATAATGTACGAGCAATTTTTTTGGGTCCTTCTAATTATGAGAAAACGAATGCTGTACTTGCTCTTTTAACACATTCAAATGGATTGAGATTCGAAAATGTTTACGTTTATTCAAAATCATTGAATCAACGAAAATAAAAAAAAATTAGAAAAATTTCTTGAATCTGTAGCTAGCGTAAATTACTTTCCTCTTGATGAACATTTGAAAGAAATTATGCTTAGCGAAGCACGATTGAATACAAATATTTAGTTTGAGGATGTAACTTGTGAAAAGCAAGATAACATAAAGGCATATTTTGCAATGGGCAGGCACAGAGGCGTTGACTGTTTCTACTTATGTCAGACGTACATGTGTGTCCCTAAACACATTATACGTGATAATGTTAATTTATTAATTTTATTTAAGCAAAATGAAGTGAATTTAGAAAATATATACAACGGTCATGTTAACACTGATACCAACTATGAACTATGTGCAGCCTGCTGGAAGGACAAGTAAGGATTTATAGTAATAGATAAAGACAACGAAATTAATCATGGTAGATACAGAAAAGGGTTTGATTGTTTTATATGTCTAGGTGAGTAATAAAAAGGTCGATTTTTAAATTCAATTGCAGTTTAGAGTGATTGAGTAAAGGGACAGTTAAACAAACGTTAAGTGATATATTCAAACCAATAGTGACTCCTATTCAAAAATTGGTTGATGGAGTTGAAACTATTAAACACAATTACCGTGTTGAATTTGAAACTAAAGAGGAACCAAAGCAAAATTTTTAATAAAATGAAGGCTTCGAAAATATTGAAAACAATGAGATATCTAAAAAACCAGATGATGAGTATAACTCATCATTTAAGACAGCTCGTGGGGATAAAATTGAAGGTGACGATGATGATGAAAGAACAATTAATGCTACACAAAATTTTATGCTAAACAGTAACCTTAAAATGTTAGATGATAAAAAAAAGGATATTGATATTACATACATTGTAAGAAAATTATCGCAACACAGACCAATGATTGGTGATGAATCTATAAATTTTAATCAAAATGATATTATCGTAGGTGAAAAAATTTATCCTGCAACAAAAGGTTTGCTTGAACTTTTGTTGAGAAAAAAACCCAGAGCATAGCTTCATAAGCTTAGACGACTTTGAAAACTATAAGGATATTTTTATCTCAACAAATGCACACAAAAAATATTATAGAGTCGATGGAACTGTTCGTCATAATGACACATTGAAATTTCAAAATTTCGTTGCAAAAGCAATAGCTGTATCATCCGCGAAGTCTTGCTAAAAAATCAATAAGCGTAAATCGTTAGGTGAAGGCTTATTACCGAAGCATATGATCAGACAAAAGAATCAAAAAATATTTTCTTAATCCGTAAAAAGAGGTTTTATAATTTTAATCGTGAAAAATTTAGTTAAGAATAAAAAATTCATTTTCCGGCTAAACTATACGAGATAGGAAGAAATGTTTTGAAGCAAAATGATTTAGCTCAAAGAGATCTATACATTTTTTAAAACTATTTTTCAATGAGGCGTATAGTTTTTATTTCAACCATCAGAAACGAAGTTGAAAATAAAAAATTCCACTTTCCAGCAAAAATATGCGAGATACGAAAAAATATCATGGAGAAAAATCGTTCATCTCAAAAAGATATACAAATTTGCTTTCAGCAATTTATTTGATGAAACGGATAGTTTCCGTTTTAATCGTAAAAATATGTCATTAAAAATAAAAAGTCAAATTTATGGAAAAACGACACAAGATGTAATAAAATGTTCAACGGAAAAATTTTCCACCTAAAACGGCATTTTTTTCTGCGAAATTAATTTAATTTCAGAAGCAAGTATCGATCCTTACACAGTGAATAGTAATAGACCGAGTTTCGAATAAAGAAGCACATTTTTAATTTAGCTCAGCTCTCCCAAGTGTGATTGTATTCTTTTATTTATTTCTTTTAAAGCTTGATTTTCTTTTTTGATTTAATTTTTTTTCTCTCTGAGATTCCTGCGTAGGAAACACAGAAAGTGCAATCAGGCAACATCAATAGAAACTCAGGCGAACCAAGAAAATCTATATAGTTTCATCATTTGCAGTGATTTGTTGTCTTCATTGAGTTATTATTTTACAATGTGGACTTTTGTCGCAAGTAAAGAAAAAACTAACTTTTTTATTACAAAACTTTGCATTAAAAAAACAAAAACTTCAAATTTTCAAAATATCTTTCACGTATGGAGAGATATATGAAACAGAAAAAAATCTTATGCTAAAAAAAACCTTGTGTATTGTGTAATACATTTTTTTCGCAAAAAATACTAGAAATAATTTCTCAGCTTTGGAGATTTGAAGTTTTGAGGTACAAAGTGAAGGTGCTTTCATTAACGCGCTTGGTTTCTGGTATCTGACATATTTTATTTGTGAAAGGATAATACACAGAAACATTTCTAGACATTTCAAGTAATGACTTTCGGCCATTATTCTGATGTAGACAATTCAGAAATATACGATTCACTACTGATACAAGTTCCAAATGTAATTACGGGTTTCTTATTTTGCACGGCAGAATACTATTAAAGAAAATTTCTACAAACACGTCCATGCTTTCATACGTAAATCCAAACTGAATATTTCTGTTGTTGCTGCCAAAAAAGAAAAAGATTTCATTCTAGCCTTCAAGGAACATAATAATTTTATTTATTTTTATTTTCTATTTTATTCAAATGAAATTTGCTTACATCGTTGGGTATAGAGATAGTTCTACGGAGACATTTTCATAATTTGCCTATGGTTTTTAGTACAGTGTAATTGGTTAAAGGCTCAAAAGAATTCTATTATTAAATAAACGTGAGCGTAATAGGAGAAATACTTAAATCTAGATAGTACATAACTCAGGCAGACTGAGACCATTTCTAGTAAAGAGGAAAATTCCCCTGATCTTGAAGACATTCGGTGAGTTTAACAATAGATACCAAGTTGTATAATATTGGTTTGCCTGCAAAATTTTTATTCTTAAGTACTTATATGTGACTGGCACCGAAAAAGGGGTCTAGTGGCTAGAAAATAGATTTTGAGGTTTTGATGGTTTTAATATGCTGAAATCCTTTATTTTTATATGCAATTTGTCCGACATTGATCGATCAAACTTTCGCGAAGCTAGACAGTTCTTCAAATTCGGATTCAGCGACCCAAAAAACCCCTATGTCAGCATCTTGTCAAAAAAGTCCGAGTATTGTATGTTTTTCAAATTTTGGATCCGCCATTTTGGGGCAGCGATTCTGAAATTTGTCAATTTTGACTTCAAATTTAGATTCAGCGACCGAAAAGCCCAGAAGTCCGGATTATTGACTAAAACTTGCGCTAAATAAGCAAAGAACGACGGAAAATTGGCGTCAAATCTTAAATGCGTTTTTCTCGAAAACTTGATTTTAGCCACTAGACCCCTTTCTTCGGAGCCAGTCTCATATGCTGGACATTTTGCCAAGAAATCATACACGTATGCTGTGCGACGCATAAAAAAAATAATTAACAATTGAAATTTTAACGACTTTATAGATCGATACATGCTAGATCGATTCTTCGACTTCGATTTTTTTAGTAAATCGATTCATGTGGGTCCGATTCAAGCTCGATTAAGCGATCGATATTTTTGAAAGAATCAAACATCCCTATGCATGGAATACCTTTCCCTCAGCAACAGCAACACCTTCTCTTATGTAAACAACGAGCGGGCCACTGTTCTGTGCTGAGGCCTCATTGGGAGCCGTAAGTTTTCCTGTCAAAGTAGACAATTCTGGTCTTGTTATAGAAAAGGTGTATTCTGAAGGACTAATATTATTCCCTCTACCAGTATAGTGAAGGCAGGGATTGAGATGTGCATAGTAAAGGATGCCATTAGCTAATAAAGTAGCGTGCCCATATTTTTGTTCACCTGGTATAGGAGAAGTTTCGAGAAGTCCCTGAAGAATATTGCCAGGTATAGGTTCTCCAGCAGCAGTAACTTTTTGTATTTTAATTGCGCTTCCTTCTGGAATAGGATAACGAATCTGTGCATCGACTACTGTAAAAAAAAAGATTTATAAAATTTTTGTACAAAGGAAAAATATAAATAAATAGACACACGGGCATATGATAAACTTGAATTTCCCTTTCCCCTTCTCCTACCCTTCCCCTCAAGTTCATGTTTCCCTCTTCCTAGCCCTTCTTTACTTCTGTTTTCCCTATCCCTATCCCCACCCCTTGCCGTCCACCTACCACATTCCCCCCTTTTCCTGTTTCTTATGTCATTAGTGATTTTTAGTGCCGCTCGCGCTAACCGTGTAGATAATTTCTGACGATAATGTACTGCCATATATAGATTGCGTTACAATTTTATTATCGCTTTAATCTGTTTTTTAGTAAAGATAATCATAATCAATAGAAAAAAAGGGGGAAAGTAAAGATGAAAATATTCGAAATTTTCAAAAAATCAGAATCATAAATATTACAAAAAATGGCATTTTCTATAGCTATCAACAAGAGGGATCCAAACTTTAGGAAGAAATCATTTTAATTGCTGAAAAGCAGGCGTTAATATTAAAAACGGAAAATTTTGAAAAAATCCAACATGTCGGCTGGTCAAACTTGAAAAAATTATTTATTTCTACATTTTTCAACGAAAGCATCTCAAACCTGGTAAGTTTAGCCAATAAATTTTCAGGAGCTGTCCAGTAGTCCTTGAGAGCCGTAATTTTGAAAAATTGTGACAAAGTCTACAAATTCCAAGCAAGTTAATCCCGCTTGAAAACATTTGACAACAGTATTCATTATTTAATACTATAAATAACATGCAAGTTTTTCGGAAAAATAAGTACTTGCCAAGTCTGAGAGGCTTCCATTGACAAATGGCGAAAGTAATCAATTTTTCAAATTTGACTAGCATCCATCTTGGATTTTTTCAAAATTTCGGCTGACACTAACTGTTGCATAGTTTCTGAACATAAACTTGCTCATTATTCAAGTTTGACAGGCTTTCGTTGAAAAATGGAGAAATTAATAAAATTTTTGAAATCTAAACAACCGTTACTTCGGATTTTTCCAAAATGTTGAATTTTTAATGCCACTACTTGCCTTGTTTCCATTGAGAAGATTTTTCCACAATATTTGAGTTTCTTTAGTTATAATATGATTTGTTATTAGAACATCGAAGAGAAAGGTGCTAAATGGCTTGAGAATATTTTAAACTCTTTCAAATCCTCTTGAATTATTTTGACTCCCTTGAAATCTTCTGAATAAATGATGCAAAGAATTTAGAAGAATTCAGAGAATTCAGAGGATTTATAGAATTCACAGGATTCAGAGAATTTAGAGAAACCAGAGAATTAACAGAATTCCAAAAACTCCGAAAATTCAAAGAATTCAGATAATTCGGGAATCCAGAGAATTCGAGGAATTTAGAGAATTCAGAGAACTCCAAGAATTCACAGAATTCGGGGAAATCAGAGAATTCCAGGAATTCAGAGAATTCTTGGAATTCAGAGAATTTAGAGAATTCAGAAAATTCAGAGAATTTGGGGAATTCAGAGAATTCGGAGAATTCAGAAAATTTATTGAATTCATATACTTCATAGAATTTATAGAATTCAGAGAAATCAGCGAATTCAGAAAATTCAGAGTATTCGGAGAATTCACAGAATTCGGAGAAATCAGAGAATCCAGAGAATTCAGGGAATTTGGAGAATTCAGGGATTTCAGAGAATTCAGGGAACTCAGAGAATTCAGGGAATGCAGAGAATTCAGAGAATCCAGGGAACTCAGGGAATTCAGGGAACTCAGAGAATTCTGGCAATTCAGAGAGTTCAGGGAATTCAGAGAGTTCGGGGAATTAAGAGAATTTGGGAAATTCAGAGAGTTTAGGGAATTCAGAGAATTTATAGAATTCATGGACTTCATAGAATTCACAGAATTCAGTGAAATTAGAGAATTCAGAGTATTCGGAGAATTCAGAATATTCGGAGAATTCGGAGAATTAAGAGGATTCGTGAAATTCACAGAATTCGGGGAATTTAGAGAATTCAGAGAATTAAGAGAATTCGGAAAATTGAGAGATTCGGAGAATTCAGAGAATTCAGAGGATTCTGAAAATTCAGAGAATTTAGGTGATTCAGAGAATTCGGGGAATTTGGAGCATTCAGATAATTCATACAATTCACAGAATTTACAGACTTCATAGAAGTTACAGGAGTCACAGATTTCAGAGAATTCAGAGAATTCAGAAAATTCAGGATAATCGGAGAATTCAGAGAATTTGGAGAGTTCTGAGAATGTGGAAAATTCAGAGAATTCGGAGAACTGAGAGAATTCATAAAATTCAGGGAATTCAGAGAATTTGGGGAATTCAAAAAATTCAGAGTATTCGGAGAATTCAGAGTATTCGGTGAATTCAGAGAATTTGGAAAATTCAGAGAATTCGGAGAATTTGGAAAATTCAGAGAATTCGGAGAATTCAGAGTATTCGGTGAATTCAGAGAATTTATCAATTATAATATTATTCGAAGAATATGGAAAAATCTGGGAATGCAGAGCAATTCAGTAGAGTAATTTAGGATATTTCAGGGATTTTAGAAGATTAATGGAATTCAGGGAATTTAGATAAATAAAAAAATTCAGGAAATTCAGAGGAATTTAGAAGATTTTAGGGAAGCTAAAAGAATTAAAAATAATTTGAAAGAGTTTAAAATCATTTCATGCAATTCAAAAGAGTACAAAGAATACGACGAACCCAAAAGAATTCAAAGGAATTCAATTGAATTAAAAATAATTCTGAATAACATACTAAACCAGAGAATATTAGTCACTAAACCTTATTAACTAGGCCATTGCGATAATCGTCATTTTTTGTTACCATATGTTGCAAAATTTGAATCTGCCAACTTGAAACTAAATAAAAATATTTATTAAAAAAATTTTCAAATGCAAACATTTAATTGTAAATTTTGTATTGTACATTTATGAATTGAAGTTTAAATCTATAATGTTTTAATCCGTAAAGAGTGTATCGTATAATCTCAAGGTGCCATTATCTCATTTTCGACCAAAATGTGAAAAATAATAGACGTGAAAAAATCTAGGGCCAACTAAAAAAATTAAAAATTAATGTTATTAAAAAATTGTCATCTATTTCCACATATGAATGAACTAAACAATTGCGTTAAACGTCACTTTTTTATTTCCATATGTTACAGGATGTGTATCCGGCAACGTGGCACTGAATGAATACAAATTTTTAATTATAAATTTTATATTGTTCTAAGACTACGATTTACTCTTCACATTTTGAGAATATGTAATATTCCTTATTAATAATAATATTATACTATATTATGTCAGGTATACTCACTTCCAAAATTGGGCAAAGACACACAGGCAAAGAACAGAATGACGATCTTCATTGTTTTTCAATACGAGTAGAGAAGATGACAGAAGAACTCCAGGCTGATTTTTGAAGAATTTCGTGCAGGACGACTGTTTTTATAGGTTATTCACAACTGAGTGGAGGGGCAAAGATTCTTGATATCAGCATTCTTCGTATCCGCTAGAATGATTACTCGTGGAACCTTCAGAAATGTTGTTTTTCATCTGAACTAAATTGGAGAGATAATAAAGTCATGAATTTTCATTCAAAGGAAATTTCTTTGCATCAAATAAATTAATTCAAAATAATTTAAATTTTATAGGGTTTAATTATAAAAAAGTCTTGATATCACAGTTCTTGGCAATTAGAAATGTTTTCGGTTTCAAATGAAATTCGAATTCGTTTAATTTTCAACGTATAGTAGTAGAAATTTTTAATGTTTCCCATTTAAAAGTACATCCTTTCGAACATTTAAAAAAAAATAGAGATATGGAAAAAATTGTTTTCAAGCAACTTGTTTAATTTTGAATGTTTGTAGTTTAAAATCATGAAATTTCGAACATTTGGAATATTTTCATTTTAATTTAATGTAATTTTGAACGTTTTTTTTAGAATAATTAGTTCAATTTGGAAGATTAACAATGGAAAATTTTTCAAATTTTAAGATTTACAATTAAAGATTTATTAATTTGGAATATTTCCATTTTGAATAACGTAATTTTGAGAGTTTTTTTTAGAATATGTAGTTCATTTTTGAAGATTTACAGTGGAAAATTCTTCAATTTTCAAGGTTTACAATTCGAGATCCATTAATTTGGAATGTTTCTATTTTAAAATAATGTAATTCTGAACGTTTTTACAGAATATGTAGTTCAATTTTGAAGGTTTACAATGCAAAATTCTTCAATATTCAAGATTTACAATTGAAATTTATTTTAATTTATATATTTGTAAAATAAAAAATTTTTACTTCATGAATTTTTATGATTTTCAATTGCAGATTCATTCATTTGAAATGTTTACAGTTTGAAGTGATGTAATTTTCAACGTTTTTTTTGGAATACGAAGTACAATTTTGAAGACTTACAATGGAAAATTCTTTAATTCGGAATACTTGCAATTGAAGACTCTTCAATATTTAATGTGCAAAATGGAAAATGATGCGATTTCGAATGTTTTTTTTTTGGTATACTTCTATTTTGAAGATTTGAAATTGAAAATAATTTAATCTTGAAGATTTAAAATTGAATTTTATTCAATTTTATAGATTTGAAACTTGAAATTCTTCAATTTTCACGACTTACAATTAAAGATTATTTAATTTGAAATGTTTACAGTTTAAAATGACATAATTTCGAATGATTTTTTTAAATAGTTCAATTTTGAAGAATAAAAATTGAAATTTATTCTATTTTTTTAGATTTGCAATTGAAATTTCTTCAATTTCTAAGATTTACAATTAAAGATGTATTAATTTTGAATGTTTAAAGTTAGAAATTATGTGGTTTTTAATGCCTTTTTATTTTGTAGAGAAAAAAAATTTATTGGATATACCTTGTAGTTTCATTGAAAGACTAAAAATTTAATTCAAGGAGTCAATGAAAAATAAATTCTTTCATAACTAAGCCAGAATAAAAAATGTAACAAAATTTATTATAATTGAAGGTCCCGATGCAGGACCAGCAAACAGAAGCCTTTGTCCTCTAATGGGGATTAGGGTGACCCATAAAACTCAGCGCTTTTTGTTCCAACGAAAAATTTTTTTTTTGATGAAATATTTTGTTATATTCAACCAAAAATTTATTCAAATGTTAAATCCCCCTACTGGGGGTTTTGAACCTGCCAGGAAGACGTCACAAATACGAGCAGCTCCTTCTCCCTTTAGGTAATATTTTTTCTTTCGATTTCATTTGATAATAGCCTAAAATAAAACACAAAACTTACAAACATAACATTTTAACAGACATCATAGCCCATCTGCTCTCAGAACAGGAGTAATAGGTTGATTTTTCACGAAAATAGGGGACAAATAGGGAAATAAGTTCTTTTAAATAAAATTAATGTATAGGTACCGTATTGAATTTAATAAGCGTTTCAGATTTTAAGTCGAAATATAGTGTATTTTGAACAAAAAAGCTGAATTTTCAACGAAAGAGTTTAGTTCTAAAGCTAAGAAATCGAATTTTTTAGAAAGCAGTTGACTTTTAAATCCTCAATATGAATTTTCAACCATGAAAGATGATTTTTCAACCAAATAGTTGAATTTTCAAACAAAAGAGACAAATTTTCAACCAAATAGTTGAATTTTCAACCTACAGAGATGAATTTCCAACCAAGTGGAAGACAGTTGAACTTTCAATCAAAAAAATTGTCAATCTGAAAGAGATGAATTTTCAAAAAAGCGGTTCAGTTTTCGAACAAAAGGAGTAACTTCATAACAAAATACATAGAGTTGAATTTTGAACGAAATAATTAAATTTTCATAAAATTTGTTAAATTTCAAACTTGAGTGATGAATCTTAAAAAAAGAATGAATTTCTAACAAAGAAGTTCAACTTTCAACCAAATACTTGGATTTTCAATCAAAAAAGATTGATTTTCAACAAAATAGTAGAATCCTTAACCAGAAAGGATTAATTTTTTACTAAACAGCTGCATTTTTAACTAAAAAAAATGAGATTTCTACCGAAAGAGATGAATTTTTAACAAAAAAGTCAATTTTCAATCAAATTGTTGAATTTCCAACCAATAATGGAATAGTTAAGTTTTCAGTTGAAAAAATTAATTTTCAAACAAAAAGAATGTTTTTTTAAAAATTGAACTAGTGATTGAGTATTCGATTAATGAAATAGTAACATTTTAGCATTTTACTG